>JAKWJD010001338.1:0-84539 GCA_027705065.1 Solanum peruvianum | reverse complement strand
GTTATATACATAATTATATGAGCCCTAGATATTACTAAAAATATAGAACTTTAAAATAACTTAAAATTTTGAAATTTTTAAGAACTAGCTGTTTCAAATCATTTTAGAATTAAGAAACTCGGTAATTAAATATTGGGGAGGTCAAATTTTGGGTGTCAACAACTGCTCCTCATTTTGCTTGGATTGATGCAAGAAATTCGAGGAAAATGAAATTGACCAATCCAATTTTTGACCGAACACATATTCATCTTTAACAAAGGGACTTTGGTATGGACTTTACGAATTATGGCCACACCCCAAAATGGGTTTTCTACATATCTCAGACTATGTGAGAATTCAGGCCACTTGTAGTTCAATATGCTTGATTTAACGCACGATTTTGAAGGACTTCAAAAGTCATCTCGACACCGGATTATGAAGGGATCGAAATGCTAGGGAATGGGATTCAAGAGTGAATGTTGGAACACAACCGAGTTTTCAACACTAACTCGCCTACATATCCTTACACTTTAGGAATTAGACTGTTTGTAGTTTGACTCGATCGGTTAAAAAGAAAATCTATTATGTTAGATAACCTTTGGTTCTGGACAAGTGAGAAATAAAAAAAGTATGAAAAGGAGGCTTGTAACCTCTTAGCCATGAATGTGGTGCACTTCACACCCATAATTAAGAACTTACACATACATAATTTCCATAACCCTTAGCGTATTGTCACTCATATTGGAAACTTGCCTCCGACAGACATCAAAATTCCTTATGTGAAACCAAAACTAAAAAACCAAATGAAATACCCACATGCCTTATGATAGGGGTGTGATTTGATTGTGGTGAAAGTCGCTCCTATGCTCACGTCCTGAGAGTTTGGCACTCCTCTTTAGACCATGTCCCAGTTCGCTGCTAAGAAAAAGTTCCACATTTGCTGCATCCTTTTTTATGTCGTTCGCACCTGTGCTATGTTTTGGAGAATTCATCCTTTCGGATGCTCTCGACAAAGACTGAGATAAAACTTGTTAGTATAAAAATGCAATTAAAATGGGAAACGATGTCTTTTACTGTGTTGACACTTAATCGTTCTCCGCTACGTTTGATGTCAACTCAATTGGTTTGACATAAAGCAAATAAAGTTTATATCTTGTGTTTGTAATATAATCTTCAATGCACTCTTCATTGGATGCAAAATGAAGAAAGCTGATGCAATGCTAATATTTTCTTCGTTGCTTTTGATGATTCTCTTGGTATTCACTCTTGCCAAATAAAGATACAGTTGATGTTGAGGGGTAAATATTTCCCTCGAGATGCACGATTCCTCCTTTGGCAGTGCATGATTTCTTGCGGGGCATGAATATCTCTTCCCGCGACGCGTGATTTCTTGCAGGGTATGAATATCTTCACGCGATACATAAATTTCTATGAGGTATAAAATCTTCTCGCGATGCATAAATTATTGCGAGGCATGAACTCTTCTTGCGATGCAAAAATTCTGCGAGGTATAAAATCTTCTTGCGATGTATTAATTACTGCGAGGCATGAAATATTCTCGCGATGCATAAATTTTTGCGAGGTATAAAATCTTCTCGCAATGCATAAATTACTGCAAGGCATAAAATCTTCTCGCGATGCATAGCTCTCGGCGAGGCATAAATATCTTCTCACGATACATGAATATTAACTCATGATGCATTAATATTGACTCGCAATGTATGAATATTGACTCGCGATGCATGGTCTTCCGCAATGCATGAGTATTGACTCGCGATGCATGATTTTCCGCGATGCATGGATATTGACTCGCGATGCATGATCTTCCACGATGCATGAATATTGACTCGCGATGCATGATCTTCCGTGATGCATGAATATTGACTCGCGATGCATGCATATTAACTCTTGATGCCATCCTTGTTACCAAATGAATATAGTGCTTCAATTGAGCAACATAGTGATCTTCTGGATGCTTTCTGGATAATCATATCGTCTCCAATGATGATAAAGGTAAAATGACTTCCACATAATATATCGTCTTGATCGACAATAAAATAACTGACCCCTCTGGGTAATGCATAATATCATATCCGACATTATGATGCAAATGACGTCCTTTACGGAAACAGTAAACTCTTCCTTGAGATTTTTGCTTGATTCACCTTCGAATCTAGATGATCGTTCTTCAAAAATCTCATGTTGTCAGAAATTGATTGAAATAAACAATTTGATATTCCCAATTTACGACATAAGCGATATAAAATGCTTCCTACTTCTAGAAAAACTATTGATTTTGGGATAGTTTTCTCCTCCTTTGACTCCTCTATATTCATCCATCGGAAGAATTTGCTGATTTCATAGTAAAGCTATTAACCTGCGTCCACAGAAAAACTGTTAATTTTAAAAATGAACTGATCTGTGTCGATTTCTTCAGTTGTCTTCTCCTTTTTCTGCTATCTTCTGTTGATTTTCCGATCTCCCGACTCTTGATAGATGAGACAAAATATTTTATGCTAAAACAAATGAAACATAAAAGGGAAATTTTTAGAGAAACAAACTTTCGAGAATTAGTATCTGAAAAAGGTCATTGTCAAGTCATGTTATATTAGTCTTAATAAACTTCCTTGAGTCTGATGCTTAAAGGTCTATCTGATTATTCGCTGGGGAGCTTTTAGAGTCACTCTGGACTTGTAGATAAACCCATGCTGAAATTTTGAGGCCATTCTTAACAATTCTGTCCCAGTTAACTGTCTTGCTTATCTTTTCACTGTAACTGAGTAGATTGCGGGATTTTTGAGATCTTCTCAAAAAATCTGTTCTAGTTGCAAATCTCAAAATATCTTTAATCTTGACTTGCTGAGGAAGAATCTTCTTCTCGAGAATTTTTGAGTCCCTTTCAAAAATTCTGTCCCAATTTCTATTGTGAGCAGGAATAGAAATCTTACGGGAGATATGACCAAACCCTTGTGGTGCCTACGTATCCCGTTGAGGTAGGAATGAGGTCAAACGCGGTTCCCCTAAAGCTTAACAACAATAAAAATTTTAAAAAGAAATCGACCAAGGCCGACAAAGGCCGCCTACGTATCTCATTCTTGAGAATTCAGGTCAAACGTAGTTCAAATAAAAAAAAATTTAAAGGGGATAAATGGGGTGATCGAAGCCGACATAGGCCGTCTACGTATCTCATTCTTGAGGATTCAGGTCAAACGTAGTTCATTACAGGAGGGGTAAGAATTTAAGTAAAACAAATACAATCAAACAAAATGATTACAAGTAAAAACAGAAATGCAAACCGAAGCTTCACACGTAGTATCTCTTGACAACATCTGAATTGATCGGTTTCAGCCACGCAGTGCCATCCATCTCTGACAGGACCAAAGCACGTCCGGATAATACTTTGCAAACCATATAAGGACCTTGCCAATTCGGCGCGAATTTTCCTTTATACTCATCCGGATGAGGAAAAATGCGCTTAAGTACTACTGTCCAATTTCAATAATTCTGGCTCTGACTCTTTTTTGGAAAGCTCGAATCATTTGCTGTCGATATAGTTATCCGTGACAAACGGCAACCATTCTCTTTTCGTCAATCAAGGTTAACTGATAAATTCGCTTGCTAATCCATTCAGCATTACTCAACTCAGCTTCTTGGATAATTCTAAAGGACGGTATTTCAACTTCGGCGGGTATAACTGCTTCTGTTCCATATGCTAACAGGTATGGAGTAGCTCCAGTTGACGTTCTGACATTCATTCGATAACCCAATAAAGCATATGGAAACATCTCGTGCCAACCTTAGTGATTGTCAATCATCTTCCTCAGAATCATCTTGATATTTTTATTGGCGGCCTCTACAGCTCTATTCATTTGATCGATTCTGGTACTCTGAACCTGCATATCAAATTGTTTCGAACAAAATCAGCTACAACTTTCTTGGTTACAGACTTGTAAGAAGCTGCTTCCACCCACTTGGTGAAATAATCAATGGCAACCAAAATGAATCTGTGTCCATTAGAAGCGGCTGACTCTATCGGACCGATGACATCCATACCCCAAGCTACAAATGGCAAGGTGAACTTATAATTTTAAGCTCCTGAGGTGGCACTCGGATCAAATCACCGTGCACTTGATATTTATGACATTTTGGCACAAACTTGCAACAATCATTCTCCATAGTCATCCAGAAATATCCGGCTCGTACAATCTTTCTTGCTAAAGTGAGCCCATTCATATGCGTACCACAAACTCCAACATGTATCTGTTCAATAAGCTTCGCAGCTTCAACAACATCAATGCATCTTAGAAGAACCAAATCTAGAGTCATCCTATAAAGGACTTCTCCACTTAGAAATAAATTGAGAGCCATACGACGTATTGACTTCTTCTGATTGGACATAGCATCTTCTGGATAACTTCTAGACTCTAAATACTTCTTTATATAAAGATACCAAGGCAAACCGTCTGGTTCTGAACATGGGAACAATGGACTGGATGTTCTTTCAACTCTATATCTAAAGGATCGATATAATATGCATCTGGATATTTAATCATTGAAGCGATGGTGGAAAGAGCATCAACCAATTTATTCTATATTATCGGAGTATGTCTAAACTCGATCTTATGAAACCTTTTGCATAACTTTTGTACATAATGTACGTAAGGTATGATCTTCGGGTTCTTCAAGACCCATTCCCGTTGAACTTGATGAATTAAAAGGTCTGAATCTCCAATAACCAACAACTCATAGACATTCATGTCGATGGCCACTTTCAAACCAAGAATACAAGCTTCGTATTCAGCCATGTTGTTCGTGCAATAGAGGTCTAGCTTTGTTGAGGTCTTTGTAATCGACACAAATCCTGATTTTCTCATTTTTTTGGCGACTGGAACATCAGGCCAACTAAGTTGGATATTGTGTCATTTCCACCAATCTAGACTCTATCTTCTTGGTGATCTCTTCTTTGATCTTTAAACTCAATTTAGGCCTGAATTTCTGAGTTTTTTGTTTCACCGGATCGAATCCTGGGTTAATCGGTAGTTTATGATATACAACATCAGTACTCAGCACTTGCATGTCACCGGCTTCCCAAATGAACTGATCAATATATTAAGTAAGCAAATGAATCAGGTCCTCTCTACGAGTTTTATTTAAGTGGATGCTGATCTTAACCTCTTTAACACATTCTGGATCCCCCAAATTTACCGTTCCATTTCTTATAGATTTGGTTTATGCTGGTTTTTGAACTGCCGAAATTCCTCGGTGACATACTCTGGTTCCTCACTTTCTTCTTTATAATCATCAACATCGTCATTACAAACCTCATTTTGTTCATTCAGCTCGTAACAGGACATGACATTGGCATGTCTAAACTTACACTACGAGGAGTTTAGGGGATTAGGATGGGCGTGGAGGTCAAGTTTTGCAACATCTCTCCTGGATCAGCATCGCGGATACCAGATAACTTGATCTCTTCTTCAATAACAACATCGATCTCCTCGAAGAGGTCACATATTCCTTCCCAAGGTCTTCATGCTCGGCATACTCCCGGATTGGAAATAATTGATAAAGATGTGGGATCGGCTTAGCCAATGCTTGATCTTTTTTCTTCTTCGTCTTCATGTCGTCATATGTGGGGATGTACCCCAAACCATATATGGATCCCTTGACGAGGACTGGAACAAGCTCAATAATTCCTTGGGAATCTTTTCCCAATCCAAAACCTGGTTCAAAACTATTCGGCATCATCACAGTGGCTATTATCTTGTACACGTCACGCATGGGAGTCTGTGGGGCTAAGTCTTCACCGAAGGTCATTCACCAGCTCCATCGTGTAGAAATCTGTACCTCGCGATATCTCATCAATGATCGGCATCTATCTGCTAGAGTGAATCCCTTCGTCATGAATAACCAGCTCTTTGTTTTTCGACACGAGCTTCATCATCTGATGTTGAGTAAAATGGATAGCTCCTGCCATATGGATGAAAGGCCTTCCTAGAAGAAGGTTATAACTGGTATCGATATCCAATACTTGAAACTGTGCACTGAATTCTGGTGGACCCATTTGGATGATCAGATTCTACTCCCAATGTATCTCTCTGAACCCCTTCTAAGGCTCTTACATTGACTTGGTTTTGCTCAAGCTTTCCCAAGTCAAACCTTAACTGTCTCAACGTCGACAACGGCCAGATATTTAGACCAGATCCATCATCTACTAAGACGCGGTTGACAACCTTTTTGTGGCATACCATAGTGTTGTGCAACACCTTGTTATATGACCGTCCTTCAAAAGGCAACTCATCATCACAAAAACTGATTATTTGCCCTCGAATAACCTGGTGAATCATAGCAGCCACGTTATCGCTGCTTGAGCCCACGGGTACATACGTATCATCGAAATCCTTCATCAAAGCCTGCCTGTGTGATTGAGAACTCATTAGCAGGGCCCATACAGAGATCTGGGCTGGAGTCTTCTCCAAATGCTTGACGATAGAATAATCTTTTGGATGCATTCTTCTCAAGAATTCCTCTGCTTCTCCTTCGCTTATACTCCTTCTATCCTGATCCTTCTTTTGACCCCTGAGAGCAAGCTCGTCAGGAGTGTAACATTTTTTGGATCTGGTCATGCCTTGAGCAACATTAGTTTCAATAACAAACTTAGGCTTGATGAGAGTTTTTGATGGCACCAACGCAACAACCTTTGCGGGTGTCAAAATAACAAAACTCTTTCTTCTCTTTGATGCTCAAAGAAGCTACAACCTTTTCCAAATCATCGTGAACGATGGGAGTAATCAATTTCTTTCCACACCAGTCATCATTTGTCTCGATCATATTGACATTATCGCCCCCATGATTCGGCAGCGGGTTGGTGTTGATATTTGGTGCAGCTGGTTGAAGAGAGACTACCTCTTGGTCAATCAAATCCTGAATTTTGTGCTTGAGGTTGATACAATCCTCAGTATCATGCCCAACACTGTTGGAATGATAAGCACATCTCTGATCGGGTCTGTAGAATTTTGAATTGACATCCACGGGTTTGGGCCCCACAAGGTGGATGTATCCGGGCGTAGCCATTTGCTCGTATAACTTTGTTCGGCTTTCAGCGAGTGCACTGAAGTTTCTTAAAGGCTTTTTCTCGAGTCTGGGTCGGGAAGGGTCATAACTGCCTTGTTGAGGAGGAGGCACCTGTTGATAACTTCTGGTATTTGGACGGGGAGCTTGGCTTCTAGGATATGGATTTGTTTTGTAGTTTGGCGATGGAGCTTGGTAATTCAGAGGGGAATTTTTGTATAATGGAACTTGGACTTGATAAACAGAAGGGGCTGCTCGGTAGCTCGACTGCACGTTAGCGCAGTTGGGAGCAACAACCTTGTAGGGAGATGGAATTTGGTAGAAGGAAGATGATTTGGGTAAATGGGAGATGGATTTTGGTAATTTTGGGATGGACTTTGGTATAGTGGAGCTTGGACGTGTGGATATATGGAGATAGCATTCAGATAAATTAGAAGGATATCTTGGATGACTAGCTTCTGTGTAGCAAGCTTGGTGGGAGTTTTGAGAAGGTCGAGAGCGGCCTTGGGAATATGACGAGCTTCTGGGGTTTTTCCTTCCTCTATATGAAACAACAACGATTTCCTCTTCTTGTTTTTTTTGCAACAACCATGAAGATCCAGGCAATGCGGCTACACAGGCTATCTTTCCTGATTTAAACCGTCCTCGATAGTCTCACCAATCTTGACTATCACGGCAAATTTTGCTCCAATGAGCAACATAATTCTATCATAATATTCTGGCTCTTGAACGCACGAATACTTCAAAGATTTCTTTCTCAGACATGGCTAGTCTCACCCTTGCCGCTTCTTTTTTTTACCTATAGGAGAACTCCCTATAGCCCTATGTTGATTTTTGCTTCATCTTCTTCAAAGAGTATCAGTCTGGAATAATTTTTACGTTGTAAGCAAATCGATCTATAAAATCTTTGGCCAATGCATTCCAACTAGGCCATTTCCTAGTTTCATGCGATGTGAACCATTCAAGAGCTTCTCCGCACGGGGTTTGGCTAATCCTCCAAAGGTGTCAAACTTTGGGATTTTGAACTCTTGATGAAGGTTCAAATTTGGATGAATAACTAAGCCCGGCATTATTAGGGACACATTGTAGTTCTTTCATGGCTTTCTTGATCTCTTCCTTTATGTCGACCTTTATCTCTTCATTTGCCCTCCACTCCTTTTCCTATTCCTCATAATGGTCCAGCTCAGAACCGTGCACATCGTGCTCGGCAGGGACGAGAATTTGGAAAGTGGCTCTTTTTTGTAAGGGTGGAGCTACAGAGGGACTCTGAGCATTTTGAGTGGTTTGATAATTTTGTGGGTACGTCTGAGGATTGGTATTTTGATTTAAGTGGTGGTGGGGTGTTTGGGGATTGAAGGTATTTTGGTTTTGATTTTGTGGTTGTGGAGCGGTTTGATGATGGGTATTTTGAGGATGGGGAGGCATTTGTGGGTGGTTGTTTTGAGGAGGGGGTGTAGTTTGGTAGGATGCGGAAGCATATTGGGGATTTTGGGTAGTCAGATCTATAACCGACAAATTTTGAGCTGGTTTAGATGGTTGGTTCTGAGATGGATCCATATTTGAGGAAGGGAAGTAGATTGGAGGCCTCCCATCAGCAGCGTTAGCGGCAAATCCTGGTGGAGGATGCTGTCTACTTTGCATTTATACTCTCATCTCTGCAATCTGTTGCATCAATTGCAGAATCAACTAATTCTGGTCCACTACGGTGGGTTGAAACACCAAAACATCAGTAAGACTCACTTCTTCATTATTATCCCCCATAACAGTCTTTACTTTGTCTGAGCTTTGTCTAGGGAAGGAATTCGTGGGACCTTTTGAACTGGTGAAATAGGGATGATCTGCCAGCTTTTGATCTATGCAGATCAGTTTCAAAGTACCTGAGAAGGAAAACAATACAAAGGTAGATTTGTCAGTGCAAATTTAGAGTACAAAATGCATAATATCACATAGAGAGCAGATAAACACACAAGTTGCTTTATTTGAGGATATCTTCAACCCATGAGGGAGGACGAAAACACATTTTAATAAGCAGGAGTTTGCTTGTTTTAGTTTGGAGCTGTCTTAGAAAGGCTAAATCACGTTAAGCTAAGGTCTTCTTGCAGCTGCCCTTTGACGTCCGTTGGTCTGGATTGCGGTGGCCATGTTGACTCTGAGTCCTTCCTCCTTGGATTCTTTAATTTTCCGAGTCATATGTTCTATATCCTTGTAGTTCTTATCCAGTGAGTTCCATCTAGATGTTCTTACCTTTGTCCATAGCAGCGATTTTTGCCTTTCCTGAGACGGTAGAATGAATGTTTTACGATTTGTGGTATAGGAGGTGTCTTTTGAGTGAGAAACTTAAGACTTGGAAATTTTGGTCGGACATTTTGTAATAGTGACTTTTGCATATTCTTTGTAAATTTCTAGATAGGAGTAGGTTTACGGTATCCTCATTCATAGCAACATAACACATAAGCAGTTAAACACACATATCACGTCCTAACACATACAGAAGGACCTTTTTGTGACAAGGGTAGCCCTAGCGTATTTGAATGATGTACGTGTGAATTTAAATGAAATAAACAATTTCCCCCAAAATAAATTTACTAGTGAATAATTTTTTTTTTCACAAAGGGGAAATAAAAGATAAAATATTGAAGACAAACCCACACATGGGCCATTTGAAAATGCAATAAAGGCAGGCCCACATAGGGGCTAAAAACAATTTAAATACATATAAGAAAACCCACGCAGAGGCGAAGTCCACTATGCCGCTCCAAATGTTGCTGCTCCATCGCTATCCCCCCGAGTCTTGTATTGCTGAAACATATATCTTAACATCAACAAGAATTCATTCCCCTGTCGTCCTTTGTCTTCCAAGCTTTCATATCGCATTCTCTTGATTTTCTCCTTGATCCAGGTATCGAAATCATCATAACCACGCCTTAGTCTTTCCACTTCTTGGGTCACCTTCTCAAGAGTATCTTGGTTCTCGACAAACATAGCGTACACTTCTTGGGCCTCATTGTTTATCTCTTGTAGCTCGGCCACTGCCTTTTCTTGTTTGTTTGTCACGCTGCAAAAGTTGCGTGGGGTTTGGGAGGAGATATTTTTTTTATGTCTTTTTTCAACTATTTTTTGTAACCCTCGTTTTATCCAGCATAAATAGGTCTAGGTAGATAGTAGTTTTATCCATCCGCTTGGCATTTTCCATTCTCTAAACATTTCAGACGCGTCGTACACTCTATCGTCTCCAATATCGTATCAATAAGCGTCATAGTATGCCTCTTTGGGTAGAGTTCGTCTCCTCCCGAACTATTGCAAGACTCGTAAGGGTGCATAAGGGAGAATTCCCAGAATACCTGGTAGAGGAAGCACAACCTGTCTTCGGCTCTCCACGATGACTTCCTTGGAGATGAAGCGGTCAAGCATCCATTGGAGATCTTCTTCTCTCAATACGGAGAAAATCTGAGCCCATCTCCCTCTTGTTCTCCGATTGTTCATATTCGCCCGGTAGAACATGTCATTCAAATCTTTAAGGGTGTTTTTGTTATCAAGAGTATGCAACTCTTGAGTCCCAGCACCCTTTGTTAAATGGATGAGGATCTACCACTGAAGGAGCAAGTTGCATCCTTGGAATTATCGATGCCCTTCTTTGCATTTTCTCAGGGCTCGATATATGTCGGACAAGATGACTAGAGCTATAGGGTAATAGTTTATTGTCCTTTGGTTCTCAAACCCGTTGAACAAAGTATGCGTGAGTGTTATTACACGGGTATTGATACTCAGACTTGGACCACGTGGGAATACCATTGTTCCCAATAACGCTACACCAAATGCTAGAGGACGAATTTCATTCCATTCTCTATAGGAGATCTTGAACTCTCGGTTGTAAGTGGAGTAGAAAATCTCATGTCCAAATTTGATATAAAGATCTCTGAATGCTATGTGGGATTCTTGGCACTAGTAGGCAAAGTCTTTCCCCAACCTGAGACAGTCCGCAATATCTTCTGCGGAAGGCTTATTAGAGATGAAAATGTCTTCTTGTATTCTTGCCTTTCTTTCTATCCCATTGCCTACCGTATCTACGCAGTTTTTGATCTCCTCCAAAGTCAGGGTAATTTTGTTGGTTCCGAATTAAAACACCATTCTTTGCCTATCCCAATCTCCCGTAAGGACCTCAACTAGTTCCGACCAACCGTTCATGTTGATTAATTTCGTTAGGGCACCCACGTATTTGTTGAGGGTTCTTCTATGATCCCCGTCTATATTATCATACCACATCGGTGAGTTGCGGCTACGCTGATACGACCATGTCAAACTTTGGGAAATGGTCCATATCTACAAAACAGAAGCTGATTAGTTTTACCCACCCCAAATTGGTTTTTGCACATACATCATTCAAATGTCACATAAAATGATGTGTCGTGAGGTCGATGACCTTAGACATAGTTTTGGCGATTTTCTACTAAATGGACTTAATACACCTTGGGTATTAAGCCGTCTTAGGCTTATGCTAAATTTTGGTTTTGGTTTCGCTCTATCTTAGGTTTACTAGAATATTTTTCAAGTTGATTGTTATCCGAGTCGGAAAAACATCGAGGTGAAGCTACCAAAAAACGTCGGATGACCGCATTCCAACTATTTGAAAATATTTTAAAGGGTTCGGGGATTGTTATTAACGTCTTAGGAAGGTTTTGAAAGCGCCTAATACGTTCCGCTTAATTGGGGCTATCCAACAACCAACTTTATATTCGGCTAAGACTTACAATTGCGATAAAAATACCCTTTAGAGTTGTTTGGAAAAATGAAAGCCAAAAATTATTTCAGATTGTGTTTGGAAGAGAAAATTATTTGTCTAAGTCAATATTAATTTGTAAAATCTTCTAGGTCTTTTAATTGATTTGATCGAGGGTTAAAATCAAGAGTGGCATTTTGCGGGGAATCGGATTTACCTAAATTTTAAACTAAAAACAGATAAAATAGAAAAATGCTTTAAAAGAAAGTAAAGAGAGAGAGGGAAAGAGATTTTGGGTCCAAATCTGGGTTGTGTTCGCCTTTACCAGTTTTTGGACCCACCTGTTTTTTTGGGTTTTGACCCATTTCACCCTTTTGTACCTGTCCTAAGTTCTAAACAATAATAACTACAAAATAAATACAGAAGATAGAAAAGCGACAACGAGCTTATTCCCCAAAATAGATACAATGCGATAATTAAAATAAATTTGGGTTCTTCGATCCAATCTCTATGATTATTCCGACTTTCTTTGGATTCTTCAATCTTGAATCCTGTTCGACGATTTTAATAGGCTTGACTTGACAAAATATTTTGGATCCTTTACAGCCCCTTTGGGAATGTAAGATAGAGCCCGTGAGGACTTGGACATATTTTACATGCAAACAAACTAAAAGTAAGGAATTAGCATGCGAACTAATAAAATAAAGTGAGATGTAATTTAAACCAGAACATAATTCGACCAAAATGAGATGCTCTTGAGAAATGCAAATTAGATGGAAACAGGGAGTTCTAAAATGACAAATGAGAAAATTCGCAAACGATAAAATTAATAGCTATAATGTGACACTTAGACAATAGCCCAAATACTTGTATTATGTACTTAAGGCGTACTTTGTTACGAGAATACATGATTATTTACTAATAATACACTCAAATATCAAGAGCAACATGCTGCATTATTAAGTAAATAAAGCATCACATGTTTTGGTCTAACCAATTCTATTTAAAAGAAACTAACGATATTAATTAACATAATAGTAGAAAAGGTTGATAATCAAGTTGAAACGAGCTCAATTTTCAAGCGAAGGCAAAGAGGATAAATCAATTTTTTGTCGAGCCACTTTCGAAAGAAGATATAAAATTGAATATGAATACATCAATCCGAACAGATATATCCCTCAAGCTATCATACTAGACACTTTATCAACAGACATGGAACCTTGAACCATGGAGACATCATGAAGAACAAGTACCGACAAAGCTAACAAAAATGACGAGTCGAAACCCATAGGGAAATAACTTAACTTTTAAACTTCAACCTACTGACCATAGAACATATTCACAGTACGATAATAATTTTGTGAGAAAGCATACTGTACCCTATAGACAAAGCCATACGAAGTAAGCAACATTAAGCAGTTCTCTAGTCAAGAAAAAGAAAAAGAAAATGGACAAAACTACACAAAATATAGTAAAGAGTAATCTTAATATTATATGCGAACTTGCAAATTTTGACTCGAGCAAATAATTATACATAATAGGACTTTATATGTCAAGTCGAATCAAGACCAATCAAAATTCAACAAATCATCAAGCATCCCACAGAATAGTATTCTATCAACATCAAATAAAAAATATACAAAGAGACGCAGATAAAGTTTGTGGAGTTGGAACAAATGTTACCTTTAGTGAGGCAACGAGCTGAGACGACGAGCTTAAGACATAACGGCGAGTTCCACATCTGGCTTAGGAGGGGAACAACGAATGAAAGATTTTATTTGGTTGATTCCAAACTCAAGCTACCTTAGAATAACGAAGATGAAAGAGAATAGGAAAGAACAAATGGGAAGCGAGATTTGAGTAGAACTATATCGTCTTCTTCTTTCCTTTTTTTTGAAATCTCTATATTATGTATCTTTAACACCTATTTACTGGAAACGCTCTAAATATCTCGAAAAAAATCCCCCTTTCAAATTCTATCCCCAAGATTTATATATATCCTGACATTGAGGTTTTAAAGAAAAAGAAGAGACAGAATAGGCTAGAGGTAAAAACGAGAATCCCAACTCCATTTGAAATTCAAAAGATCCCCCCAAGGACAGGGAGCTAGCTGGCTCGGTTTGTCCATATCCCTGAAATCTGGATGGGGAGGGGTGATAGATGGTCCGATTAACTCCCATAGTACCCGCTTCTCAACGTGGCACGATCTTAGGTTATCAAGGACGAAATTGGAGCAGCTGGTCCAGGCCTTTGCTGCTGCGATTGTATTGGGAGAAAGTAAACAAAGCAGAAAAGGAACAAACTTAGTTTTCCATGTATTATGACAAAAATGAGTACCGCTCAAAGTCGTTGTAGCTATCGCCTAGTGAATGTCGTTGTCTTGACGTGAACTCGCACTAGCGTGAGGGAGGCGAAACGTGTATGGGAAGCACACATCGGTTGCGCGTGTTCAACTGCTGCCAACTATTGTTGGGAAGTTCTAGAAGTATTAGGGGTTTTTGAACAAGGGAGCTGGCTGGACCGGGTTAAGAAACAAATAGAGGCTGGAGAATTCTATTTGGAAAAAAAATATAAGTTGGCTGGTATATGGGAAATAAAGGGAAAGGGATGAACGATTTGGGCTTTACAAATTTTTGAAAATGGGTTGTTTAGGGACTTTAAGGAAATAATCAAATCAGAACAACTTCGAAAAATTGACTATAAATTTGAATAAGACAAATTAATATCGACTAATTAACGAGCTTCTTAATATTTAATGACATAATATAATTAAATAAAGCAAAATTTAAATCAATAAATCAAGAATATGAAAATTAGTTGACTAAGATAATCCCCCAATTAATAGAGCAAAAAACTAAAAATATTATTTAGGACGATCGGCGAATATTCATAAAATATACTAGTTATATACATAATTATATGATCCCTAGATATTACTAAAAATATAAAACTTCAAAATAACTTAAAAATTGAAATTTGTAAGAATTAATTGTTTCAAATCATTTAGAGTTAAGAAACTCGTTAATTAAATATCGGGGAGGTCAAAATTTGGGTGTCAACAACATGCACCTTAAAGTAGCCCCCCTTCCCTAGATCTAAGTCAATTGTCTTTATAATTGATCACCTGCTTCATCTTTTATTTAATTAGGAAATGATGAATACCTAGAGAACTCATAAATCCACCTTCCAAATACACCTTGGGTGCTTAGATTCTCAACTTGAAAGTTCAATGGAAGTTGCTCTACATCGCGAGCTCATTCTTATGGTATAATTTTCTTACCGATTTAGGCTCCATTTGTTGCTTCTGCAAGGAGGTTGATTATTAGCTATTTTTTCAAACATTTTGGTTGAGGTAATCTCATTTTATAATCCTGCTTAATTATTCCATGTCCTAACTGTCGATTTTATAGAATATTCAAGCCATGTGGTTGTGTGTTTAATATTGTGGTTGTGGAAAACCTCGTTTATCTTATTTAGTGTGGCTGTTATCGTTCTATTAATGGTTTTAGGGTATTGGGGGAAATGGGAAGTTGGTGTGATTCTTATTAGACTTACGTATAATGATTGTTGGATTGAATGGTGAGAAATAAGCCTAGTAATGTTTCCTCAAGAACTAGTCACTCCTTCAAGATGTTATTGGAATATCTTGAATGGATTTGGCCGTTATTTATTGTCTTTATTGACCTCATTTTGTTATGACCCGCAAGTACACCCTAGAATTTAGGGCATCCTTGTGTCATCACACGGCAAATGAGACTTCAAAAAGTCTCATTTAAGCCTCTCGTATCATTCATTGCATAATAAACATTCTAAAATAGGTAAGAATTTAAAATTTTCTTCACACACGAAGAACTCTTTCATAAACATTACACAAGAGGAAGACTTTCATTTAAAAAATTGAATCTTTACAACATCTACTTGAACCATCTAAACTTCAGAGTATACACACTTGGGATCAATCCCATACAAGACAATAAAATACAGATTATGACATACGGGACATGTGGATATTGTCCTCGAATCGATGAGGACTCACCAATACTTCATCTTTAAGCCTTAGAAACCTATTCATCTTCCATGGCACATCAAACTTCCAATTCCCTACACTTAAGTCAAAAAGGGAAACAAAGGGGTTAGCACATTAGATGTACTAAGTATGGAAGCCATGCAAAACCATGAAAAAGGGACATTTAGTAAACAATATGCTTTTCATGAATTTCGATTAAAACATCATCCTATAAGCATAAGAACAACATTTAACAACTTAGAAATACATAAGAAATCACTTAAGCAAATAATCACATTTTTATAAACCTTACAGTGAATTCACTTCACTGTACAGTAAACTCAATTTACTGTTATAGTGAAGTTACTTCACTTCACTTCACTTTAAACACCCTTTATCATGTAATCTTCTCACTCAAAGCTATCCTAAGATTCACTTAAATCACGCAAAGAGAGACCACCCATACACCCTGTCTAGATGTTCCTAAACGAACCTCAAGATTACTTATAATGAGTAACATACACACTTAAGAGACATTAACATAAGAACATGGGATGATCCTATCAAGGTAACTCTAAGGTTCACTTGAGTGAGTTGTGAAATGACCGCCCATACATCCCTTACACACAGATTTAAGAGATCCTATAGACTACATCAGATAGAATCATTCTTACTTAACACATTAACATATAGGTGATATGAAATTCTCCTTCCAAAGGCTATGAAAAGACTTACTTAAGTAAATCAAGAAGATTACGTCCATAGTGACCTCTTCAAGATTACCTAAGTAATCCTTTAGACTACCTAAGGCTTAGATCATGTCCACATAATCAACCAACTTCCCTAACTAGAGCCATTCTTAAGACTTATCTAGGTAAGATAAGAAGTGACCATTCCTATATCCCCTTCATACTTTAACTAGACAACCCTTAACTACTCTAGATAAGTACTACTTCATTTAACATACTGTCTTAACTTAATTCATTAATTCATTTAAGACTCATTCAACACATAAAGGACATTCCAGTAATGGTCTTAGACAATACATAAGGACTCTCACTTACACCTTCAAAGCCTATTGTGCAATGTCTAGATAGTGTTCCATACCACCACCTAAACTTCATAGAACTTTTCCAGTGCTAGTAAGTATCTCATATGATGATAATAGGCAATAACCGACATATACCATGTTCACAAAGCATGGAATCTGGATTTCTAACCTATTCCGATGAGGGTGTTCTACTTGCCAAGGGTAGAACTAGGACACATCCCATGTAGGCACATGGTTAAGGAGTATGAAGGGAGTGATTTGTATTCTAGTCTCACACTTAACTAGAACTGCTTCCCTTACCATACTGACACGGTTCTAGCCTTCATTCTCATAGAGTAATTCACGTTAAAGGCTTATACAATTGGGTTCCAAATCTAGTTCATAACCTAATCACATTTACCCTACCAAAGAGGTCCTCTTAGGGATACCTTCCAATGGTGACAAGAAGATCATGATGACTTTCCTAAGGATTAATATCATGCCATTCCAGACAATTAACCTTAAGTCCATCATTCCTTTATTTGAAGGACACCGTTACGACTTTCGACTTCAACATTTATAACCTTACCACTATGTTCAAGGTTTCACATAAAAGACCCTCTTAACGTCATTCAAGGTCACATATCATTCATATATTAAAGACTAAGAGAATTTTGCATGATAAGTCAAGACATTACATATTCACTTTCATACAAGCATCAAGCAAGAGACACAAGTCAACCAAGACAAGACACTACATACTTCACCTTAACACGTTATTAATCATTCTACAAGCACATAGGAATAATCATTATCATCTTTAAGTCATCCTAAACACTACCATATCATCATAAATATAACTATTATAGACTCATATAGTCAAGTAGGAACAACCATGTATCAACCCTAAGACTACACAATGAAGCACATTGTCATAGTCTACATGATTTCCTAACATACATACAAAGAACACATACTTTCACATTACTTCAAAGATAAGTAGATATACTCATATTTCACATAAAACAACTATAAAAAACATCATAGTACTTCAATTAGTGCCTACAAGACCATGATCATCATATTGCATAAAGTAATGCCAACAAGGCCACATAAATTTCACATAGCACTGCCACCATAAGTGGACCACACCAATCACAACATAATTGAAGTCTAATTAACATGAAATAAAAGGAATTAAGCCAGAATACCCCCACTCCATCTTACCACTTTGATTGCAAAGCTAAATCATCGATACCATAAGACCCTTACCCATGGCCATGAACATCAACTCAATACAAAAAATATAATACTCAATGAAATACAAGTCAATTCAATATAGATTTATCAATCTAAAACCAATTATATATCAATTAAATACAATTCTTACATCATTCGAAAGCCCATAGAAATCCACACTAGAATTTATAAGCATTAAGTTCATATCAATTCAATATGTTTAGCATGCAATACATTTAAGAGTATTCATTACTCAAATTAATCAAATTGAAACAGCCTATACACCATACATACATAATCTATACATGAATCAAAAGCTCATGACAATCTACACATGAATTCATGAATATCAAAGCATAATCGATTCACGCATATTTTAGTGAAATTTAGAATTGAGAAGATCAAGGGTTCATGGAGAATTTCATTGTAAAACATCAATTATAAATCAATTTCATCATATATAAACGTTTGGAAACCAATTATTCAACAACCAAGACTTAGAGTAGAAATTAGACTTTTTCATCTTTTTTCATCTTTGAAATCATCTTTGAAATTGGCTATAAGGTGATAGAAAGACTTATATAAAGAAATACCATACCTTATATTAAGAATCCAAAGCTAATTGAAGAAGAAACTTCATTGAATACCCATCTTCAAGCTCCATCTTCACTTTGAACTCACATGGAGGTTTTTGGAGGAACTTTTGGAAGGAATATGTTTTGATTTAGGTGTTAGGGTTATAATGAGAGTTTAATGACTTATATGCTCTTGAAATACCCACAAAAACTCAAAAAAAAAACCGTCCAAATAATTATAGGGGCTTGGGGTGAATTTACAACTTCACCCTCAACTTAATAAAAAAGCTAGCAGAAAACACGCAGACCCATCGATGGATGCATCGACGGTCCGTGGTCTCACCCACGTCCCGTCGATACGGGTATCATGGGTTTCTTTATAGACTCCTCAAACTTCATCAAACTTATCTCCATTGACGAGACCCATCGACGGGCCGTTGCCTTGTCAGCGGCCACTGTTTGAGTCATCGTTTGGCCACTGCCTGGCAGTGTTGAACTCTAATGTTAGGGTCCTCTTTTAGGGCCCCTTTCGGGTCATAAATGGAGTTGTACCTTGATGTTTCCCACCCAAATATGTTCTTATACGAGTTTAGGACCTACTACTTAAGTTTCATAAAAAATAAACACGTAAAACTTGACCGAACATACATAGACATGCAAGGTCATTTCAATGCAAACCTTTCGAACGTCATGGACATTCTTGGATGTTTGACCTCCAAACTTCACGAAACTTTACACACTGCATATATACACTATAATAACTCATTTACGAAACTTATAACCTCATGAATCACATATAAACACATAAAACAACATATGAGGCACATATGTCACTTAGTCGTTGAACGTCTTGGTCATCACTTGACGTTTGACTTCCAATGCACCTAAACTCTTAGACACTAAATGATACCAATATTATAAACCATTTTAGTACCTTATACCATCATGACAACCATGTTAGTTTCTAGCTTCACCTAAGTCATTTTCGGGGTCTTACACATTTTATGCTTTGAACTCGGATGGTCAGGAGTGCGACATTAACATCTTATTGAATAGTCATGGATCGTTCTTGCAGCCTTGTCGATTTTCATGTAGTTTAATTAATTTTGGTTGGACAATATTTATAAATACACCTATTGGACTTTGGTTGAAAGGTATGTTAATGCAATTATTTCACTTCTGGCATGATCTTGATGGCCTAATCTTGTTATGGCATATATATAGTATGAATTATTGCTTTATCATGATATTTATGGCCTAAGTTTGTTATGAATTATATATATTATGACTTATTTCCTTAACCTATTGAGTTAGGTACCACCATATGATCAACGTCTATCAAGAACACTCTACTCCTTGCTTAATGTCATAGAAAAACATGTTATAATTGTATTCTCATTAATTATGAGTGCATGTTATTATTGATGTTATATCTCCTGGTTGTCGCTTATGAGCTTGTTTTAGCCATAGTAAACACTTTCACGTCAACGTTCTTGAGCAAACAAATTTATTGTTATATTGTGCCTACGGGTTAGGTAGATCGTGCCATCAAGCCTGGTAGTCCATACCTATAACATGAGTAGGTTGTACCTATGAAGTAATATATATATATATATATATATATATATAGAGAGAGAGAGAGGAGAGAGGAGAGAGAGAGAGAGAGAGAGAGAGAGAGAGACCCTCATATTTTAATTGATTCATGACACATATACATTTAGACAATTCAAATATAATTATCATTGAGATCCACGTAAAGGGGATAATACGGGTATTTAGTGATTATTTGTGCTTTTTAAAACTTATAGTTATTGTGTGATATTTGTACCTGTCATGCTTATGGGGACCGACCAGGTTATTGTTTGTAATATGTTCAAATTATCTAATTGTAGGGAGATAAGGTTTTGTACTTGTGTTTCACCCCTGCCCTTTTGTTTACTCCTGTTGTCCCAATTTATGTGACTTACTTTCCTTTTTGGTCGGTCCAAAAAAGAACGATACATTTCTATATTAAGTAACAATTCAACTATAAAAATGTCTATTTTACCTTTAATGAAATGATTTACAGCCAAACAAATTTATATCATTCATTTTGGATCACAAATTTTAAAAGTCTTCTTTTTTTTCTTAAACTACATTCCAAGTCAAACTACCTCACATAAAATGAGACACAACGAGTAGTACTTATACTTCAGTTTTTAGATTTTATATAAAAATCATAGTGGTTTTAATGTCCCTAATAGAGTTTATGCTTTCCAAGATACCATGCATGGTGGCCTCGAAGGACCAAACAGGCAATGTGCGAGTTGGTTATTGTTGGGCGTAGTTGTTTTCTTTGTAGACCTATTAATAGGAGTCCTACTAGTCAAGGGCTTATTTTTGAACCGAGATATACTTGTTTGTTTTCTTAACTTTGTGTGTCTTTCATGCACCATCAACAAGTTGTCAAGGAAAATAGGCTCATGCCTAAGTTTGAGATTAGATGTCAGTTGCACCCCTTAAATTTCACATGTGACAAACTTTACTATTTTTATTCCTATATTATTTATTTTTAGATTTTTCTTATTAGGATGTTTTGAACTCAATTATGCTTAGATTGTGCCAATTTCTTGGGGTACAAGTTCCTTGAGCTTGTTGTAATCTTTTGAATAAATCAATTTTGTAATTCCACGTAGTTCTCAAGGTCTTATTTTGACCCGATATTTATGTTTAAATCTTTTCAAAGAAATTTGAGTATCAATTTGCTTATCTTGATATCTACATCACTAATATGTTAGTGTAGCATCATGTTTAGGTTTCTCAAAAGGTGAAACTTCCCAAATAGTAATTTGAATGTTATTTCAACCTTGAGATAGGTTACTATTTTTTTTCTTTAGACTCTGCTTAGTTAGATTCTATATAAAATAAGTTGTATGATAGTTAGAAAGGTTGTAGCATTTGAAGGTCTAATGCTACAAAACCATCTGATGATTTTGGTAAGTCAACATATGAGCGAAGGGAAGTCTATTTTTCAATTCTTGGAAACAGTTCTCACATACTTCAGACCACAAACTTAACTTTCTCTTAGTTCAATGACATCAATGGAGAGAAAATAAAAGAAAACCCTTCAACAAATTTCTATAGTATCCAGCCAAACCTTAGAAACATTGAATAACCAAAGGAGATAGAGGTCAAGGTCAATTCTTAACTGCATCCATTTTCTTAGGATCTACCTCAATACCCTTAATGGAAATAATATGACCAAGAAAAGCCACAAATCTTAACCAAAATTCACATTTACTAAACTTTGTAGAGAGTTGTTGGTCCTTGAGGGCTTGCAACACAATCCTCAAATGATCGGCATGCTCATCTTCTCTACTTGAGTAAATCAAGATGTCCTTGATAAACACAATCACAAACATGTCAAGGTATCGTTAAAACACCTTATTATCGAATTCATACATGCGATCAGAGCCTTAGTCAAGTAAAGAGATATTATCAAATATTCATAATGACCATAGCGATTTTGAAAAGTCGTCTTTGGAATATCATCTTTCTTCACCCTCAATTGGTGATAACCTGATCGCAGGTCGATCTTAGAAAATGAACTTGCTCCTTGTAGTAGATCAAACAAATCACCAATCCTTGGAAGAGGATATTTTGCTTAATGTTAACCCTTTTCCACTGCCGGTAGTCAATACACATAGAAAGTGAACCATCTTTCTTTCGAAGAAACAAAATTGATATTCTGCAAAGTCGTCTTCAGAATATTAACTTTCTTCACCCTCAATTGGTGTTAACCCTACTTGAGGTCGATCTTAGAAAATTAACTTGCTCCTTGTAGTTAATCAAAAAAATTACCAATCCTTGGAAGATGATATTTTTTCTTAATGGTAACTCTTTTCAACAGCCGGTAGTCAATACACATAGGAAGTGAACCATTTTTCTTCCAAAGAAACAAAACTAAAGCACCCCATGGAAATACTCGGTTTGGTGAAACCCTTTTATAATAGATATTTCTATTTCTCTTTTAAATCCTTAAGTTGTACCGGAGCCATAAGATAGGGAGGGATAAATATAGGTTACATATTTGGGAAGAAGTTATACATCTTTACCTTTTGGGAGGAGCACTGGTAAATCATCGGAAAACAAATCTAGAAACGCATGAACAACAGGACAACCTCAACAGTAGGGATTTTAGTATCTGTATCCTAACCTAAACAAGATGATATATGCAACCCTTAAAAAAATTTTCTAGCTTTATGACAAGAAATAAACTGACCCTTAGGAATATAATCCTCCCTTTTAACTCTAGGACATACTCATTAGGGAATTAAAACTTGACCACTCGGGTCCTAAAATCAACAGAAACTTAACAAAATTAGAGTCAGTCCATGTTAATTAAGAATACTATCGAAATTTAACATATCAAACTCTACAAGATCAACATGAGTGACTCTATGGGGTAAAAATGATCTAGGCTAGGAGTTGGGAAGTTACAATGTGCCTTTTTTTTTTAAATAAGTCCACTTAAGGCTAAGATAATCCAACCAATAAAATCAATGAAATCAATGTTCCATTTGATCCAAATGTTTGAGCCTTAAATAGACCATTTCTTTTGATTCACCTAACTCACCCTCCATTACATAATTGTCTTGGTCCTGATCCCTCCTTGGACATGTGCACCTTGACTTAGGCCAAATGCCTAAGTTGAGGGTGACTAAGTCAAAAGTTTCCTTGATGTTGGCCCTGGTCAGATATCGGATACACCTCAATTAATGCAAAATCCATAAGTAGGGGGTTACTATGAAAGAGGAAACCAAAAGAAAAAAGGGTATGAAAAGTTTTGTGTTGAAAAAAGAAAAAGAAAAGATAGAAGAGGATGTGACTTTATGCAAAAGAAGTAGAATGATGATAACTAAAACTGCTGAATGAAATAAAGAAAAATAAAGTGAAAGAAAAGAAGAAACTGAGTTATAAGTGCCACAAAGTAAAAAGTCACATCCATGTTGAAAAGAGTCAAGGGAAAGAAAGTAAAATCAAAGGGTGTCAAAACTAGGTTGATGAGGGTAGAAAGTAACTAAAAAATACCCAAATGTTCCACATTTCACTCTGAGCCTACATTACAAGCTAAGAAAGTCCTATAATGATCTTACCAACTAGTTTGGAGAGTCTAAGTAGTGAAAATAAGGGAAAACCTATGGTATTGAGCACTAAGGGGCCGTTTGGCTACTAGTTAGAGTTATGCAGGGTTTCGTTATGCAAGTATTAGTTATGAAAGCTTCAGTTATATAGGGTTTAGTTAGAGTTTTTGGCTAAAAACATCCTTCAATTATACCCCAAACCTTAATGACATCCTTAAAGTATCATTTTTAGTAGCAAACATCCTTTAAATATACCCAAATTTAAACTACATCCTTAAAGTATCATTTTAAGCAGAAAACATCCTTTAAGTATTTGTAAGTGAACAACTTTCATCCCTTTGTTAGATATTGTCAAAAAAGTAAGGGATCTTATGAAAACATGAGCAGTTAACGTGACTATCAACAAACGTTATTATGTTTTCTACAAGAAGTTCTTGAAAAATATAAAAAAATCTTAGATACTAAACTAAAAATGATTGGAAGGTGTGAGCGTACATGATTTGCCTTTTTCGTAACAGAAAGAAGTTGGAGATTAATTATTTTTATCTTTTTCATAAGCAATTAAATTAATATACTTTTGGGTCAACCATATATCGAAGTGACCAAAATATTGATTCTGTCTCATATTTGAGTTTCATTCTACATTATTAGAAGGGGAAGTCTCCAACAAATGTAACTTCTAGCATATTCAATTGAGAAGAAACATATTTAAACTAGTAATATTTTAAATTAAAATTATATGAAAAAAGAATAAAAAATGGTCAAATTAAAAGATTTTGCATAATTTTTAACTCAATTACGAAAAAGTTCACTAATATTCTTGGCATATCTAAGAATAATAATTAGGAAGGGACGACTTATTTTTTGTGGGATATATCGATTAGTGTTCTGATAAATTCAAGTAGAAGGGTGAAAATTGTTTACTTTAAAATACTTAGAAGTATGTTTTATAATAAGGATGATACTTTAAGGATGTAGTTTGAATTAGAGATATAATTTAAGGATGATTTTTGTCAAAATCTGAAAATAATCAATCTCCAACTTCTTTCCGTTACGAAAAAGGAAAATCATGTATGCTCACACCTTCCAATAGTTTTTAGTTTTCATAAGAAACAATGTCTAAGATTTTTTATATTGTTCAAGAACTTTTGGTAGAAATAAATGAAATTATGCATAATAACTATTGTTGTTTCGTAAGATTCCTTAGTTTTTTTGACAATATCTAACAAAAGGATGCAAGTTGTTCACTTACAAATACTTAAAGGATGTTTTCTACTACAAATGATACTTTAAGGATGTAGTTTATGTTTGGGGAATAGTTGAAGGTTGTTTTCTACTAAAAATGATACTTTAAGGATGTTGTTTAAGTTTGGGGTATAGTTGAAGGATGTTTTTAGCCAAAAACTCGTTTAGTTATGAAGATATTAGTTATGGAGGATTTAGTTATGTTGGGTTTAGTTATGCGGGGTTTAGTTATGTAGGTATTAGTTATGGAGGTTTTAGTTATGCAGGGTTTAGTTATGCAAGATTTAGTAATGAAGAGTTTAGTTTTGCAATACATGAATACTTAGTTATTGAATATTACACTTGTTGTAAATTATTAATATATATATATTTACAAAATAATAATACATGCTAATTAAATATGGAATATATTGAATAATTATAATGCTAATATTAGATTTGCATATTGATATACTGTGGTTTCACGGTATTATTAATACTTTTTCCTTAAGTTTAGTGTGTCCAAAAGCCTTTTTGTGCTAAATTTTATATAAATTTCTCTTTATTTTACAGGAAATCTTTCCAAAGATGAATGCGGAGATTTTGAGCGAAGAAATGCAGAAGAGACCACCTACGGAGCTTCTGACGGTCCGTCATGCTTGTGACGTTCCGTAGGTGGCAGCATAGTGCAGCTGCTGAAGGAAGATGGGGAAGTCTGACCAAGTGTGGGGTTACGAAGCTTGTGACGGTCCGTCGTGTCTATGACAGTCCATCCTGCAGGTTCGTCATGAAGTTCAGAGAAGTAATCCCAGTACCCATATTCCAAGAGTTGAAGTGTTTTGGAACGAAGACCCTCGATGGACCGTTGTGTCTATGACGGTCCGTCATACTTGCCGTCGAGGGTAATGAAGAGAGCAGCAGAAGAAATTGCACAAGTATGGGACGACGGAGTCCATGACGGTCCGTCGTGACCATGACGATCCGTCGCGAGGTCCGTCAACCCAGTCGCGTTTGGGCAGATTTCCAGCAAATAGAGTCCTTGTTTAATTAGGTTTTTATTTTCTATAAATAGTTCGAAAAACCTCATTTTTGAGGTTAGACTCTGGATCATTGTGAGACCTTTTTATTAGTGTTAGATTCTTGATTATCATTAGACTTTTTGTGAGATTATTGATTACTTTTGAGATTCTTGCAAGTGATTATTTGTGATTAATCAAGCAAACTTTCGGATTTTACTCTTTCTCATTAAAGTAAGTACATGAATTCTTATTTAATATATTTGAATATTGTGATTATGACTATGAGTAACTAAACTCCATCACTAGGGTTGTGGGAACATAGGCAAATAATGACATAAAACCTAACTAAAATAACAATTCTAGAATAGTTTCTTGCATGTATTAATAATTCTTTCGCTTAGAAGTCTTTTTAACAGATGGCCAACGTTAGAACTCGCCTTAATGCTACTTGCCGGACCAAGGAGGTAGATAATAGGAAAAGAATTATCAACATAGATTTAGTGTATACTATCTAATATGCTAGTATTGATTGGTACGAGGTAATAACTTAGTCAAATATCAAATATGATGCTTAATATGAGGTAAAGATAAGGGTTAGGATAGCAACACACGTAGCCGGACCAAGGTGCGGAGTGAGATTTTCTAGATGAGGACCAAGGATTTAGAAATACATAACTTATCAGTTTGCATGCAAGATACTAGGAAAGAATTGTTATAATTAGAATTATCAAGTTATGAACCTGTGGGGAACACGTAAACCCTAGTTACTTTGATTAATTGTTTAAAATCCAACATTCAAAGCTGTTAAGTGTCTCTTACAATTTAGGTAGTTATTTTCATTCATTTAGAAATTGAATCCCCCCTTTTACTGTTTTTACTTTCCAAGGAAGTAATTAACTAAAAAATAGTGATAATAGATTAAAGTTAAGTCTAGACTATTTTCCTTGTGGGAACGATCCCAACCTCAAAGTTGGGTTATTTACTTGACACGACCGCTTTACTTCTTATTTGAGAAGTAAGTTTGAGCGTATCAAATTTTGGTGCCGCTGCCGGGGATTATAACTTTTAGATTAACTTGAACTTTTTACTATAGTTTAGTTGATATTTTCTTGATTTTACTTTGTTTTATTGTTTTTGATTTTTTTCAAAACTATACTCCTTGTATGCCAAATACACGGAGAGAAAGAGAACCCTTGTTTCCCTACGATCACGAATTAGAGCGTACACTGCGCAATATGAATCGAAACTTGGGAATTAATGATGATGATCCAAACTAGAACATCCCAGCTCCGGTTTATATTCATGGTCAGTTGTTACCGATGCTCCGGGTGAACACCAACAGAGGGGACAAAATCCCGCTCCACGGCCCCAAGCATACTACAGAGGCTATGATAACATAGCAGACTCCGATGGGCCACTGGTATTGCCTCCTCTACCCACAGGCCATACTTTTGTAGTAACTAGTAGCATGATGCAAATGCTCACTGCCAGAGGTTTGTTTTCAGGGCTACCTTTTGAGGATCCACATGCCCATATAGCTAAGGTAAAGGCAGTGTGTAATAGCTGTGTAGGGAGGCCTGATTTGGATTTAGATGTAATAGGGCTTAGAGTGTTTCCTCTCTTACTGACGGGAGAGGTTGCTATATGGTTCACTGAGCTCCCATACAACTCAATCTTCACTTGGAACCAACTAAGGGATGTTTTCTTAGCACGCTACTATCCGGTCTCCAAGAAACTAAACCACAAAGACAGAGTGAACAACTTTGTGGCACTACGAGGAGAGTAAGTTAATAGTTCTTGGGATAGATTCACCTCATTCTTGGGAAGTGTTCCAAATCACCGTATATATGATGAGTCACTGAAGGAATACTTCTATCGGGGACAGGATGATAATAATAAAGCTGTGTCGGACACTATAGAAGGGTGGATCCTATGGGGAATTCCCTTATGCTGAGATTGCTGAAAAATTAGAGAAAATCTCCCGGAATAATAAAGCTTGGAGTACTAGGAAGTCTAATACAAGGAAAAACACCTTCGCAGTGCAGTCCACTCATAACCTAGCCACATATGAGATTCGCGAAAAGATAAATGCAGTCAACTACTTGTCGAAACCACCGCCACAAAACGATGAGTGCTATTATGAGGAGGATTCCTATGTAGTAAATGAATAGACGGGGGGTTTCCGACCAAGTGCCCAAGGCTCCAATCAGGAGAATTGGCGCCAAGGTCAAGGGAACCAAGGTCGGAACTATGGTAACGACAATCATGAGGGTTATTATGTCCGAGATTGAATCTACAATCGCGACAACAACTCCAACATGGGTAACTACGGTAATAGAAACGACAGGAATGTACCCTATGTTCCTCCTCAAAATCGTGAAGTTACTCCTAGGGATGGTGGAGGTAGTATGTCGCGAGCTGAGGATATGTTTCATAAAATGATGAGGAGGTTCGATGCTAGTGATGAGCACAATAAAGAGTTGAGGAATGATTTAGCGGGTATTAGGAAAAAAGTCGATACGCATGCAATATCGATTAAGCAACTTGAGTTGCAATTGAACCAATTATCTGCGACTGTGAACACACGGAAACCGGGCAATATTCCTAGAACCACTGTCCAAAATCAAAAAAATGATGGACATTGTATGGCAATTACAACTCGCGGTGGCAAGCAAACCATTGACCCACCTTTGCCGTCTAATGAGAAAAGGTGACAAAAGATACTGATAAAGTGGCAGATGTTGATGGTGAATTAGAGGATAACACTGTAAAAGATGCCGAAGTTCCTAAAAAGGTAACTCCCATGCCTAGGCCACCACCCCCACTTCCTCAAAGAATAGTGAAAAAGACCGAGGATGGTAAATATCGGCGTTTTATAACAATGTCGAAGAAACTTTCTATCAATGTCCCTTTGGTAGAAGATTTAGAACAAATTCCCGGTTACGCCAAGTTTATGAAAGATCTGGTCACAAAGAAAAGATCGGTCATTTTTGAGGATGATGATAGAATGCAGCATTGTAGTGCTATTGCTACAAGATCTCTGGTCCAAAAGAAAGAAGATCCGGGTGCATTCACTATTCCTTGTACAATCGGGCTATCACATTTTGCGAAAGCATTATGTGATCTGGGGGCAAGCATAAATCTCATGCCCCTCTCGATTTACAAGAAGTTGGGTTTGGGTGATCCAAAGATCACTGCGATGCAGCTACTGATGGCTGATCGAACAGTAAAAAAGCCTATAGGTATACTCCATGATGTGCTATTAAAAGTGGAGTCGTTCATATTTCTGGCAGATTTTGTTATTCTTGATTGTGAAGTCGATTTTGAAGTGCCCATTATTCTTGGGAGGCCATTCCTTGCTACGGGAAGAGCCTTAGTAGACATGGAAAAGGGGCAGATGAAATATCGGTTGAACAATGAGGAAGTGACCTTTAACATTTGTAGGTCCATGAGGCAGAGTGGTGAGCTCCAATCGGTATCTGCTATATCCTACAACATGGGTTAGACATCTGAGACACAAATAGAAGAACGTCTAGGTGTAGAAGCATTAGCGGCAGTGATAATGAATTTTGATAGCGATTGCATTGAAGAGTATGAGTCATTAGTTGCGGCTCTTGACCGAGGTGATGTTCGGTTTAAACAGAAGAAATATGAGCTAGATATAAAGAATCGTGAGTCCCCACCCGCGAAACCATCTTTAGAGGAGGCTCCAAAATTAGAACTAAAAGCTCTCCCACCTCATCTCAGGTATAAATTCTTAGGAAATGGTGACACTTTGCCGGTAATCATTGCATCAGAATTGAATGAACAACAAGTTCAGAGTTTGGTGAAGGTATTAAAAAGGTTCAAAAGAGCTATTGGGTGGACTATTGCGGACATTATTGGGATTCCTCCTGGTATTTGATCTCATAAAATCCAACTAATGCATGATCATAAACCAAGTATTGAGCACCACAGACGCTTAAATCCTCCTATGCAAGAGGTCGTGAAGAAGGAAATCATTAAGTGGTTGGATGCCGGAGTAATCTATCCAATCGGCGATAGTAGTTGGGTATGCCCGGTTCAGTGTGCACCTAAGAAAGGGGGAATGACTGTGGTCCCCAACGAAAAAAATGAACTTGTTCCAATGAGACCGCTTACTGGATGGAGGGTGTGTATGGATTACCGCAAACTAAATTCATGGACTGTTTTCTTGATGGATATTCGGGGTATAATCAGATTTCTATTGCACCAGAAGATCAAGACAAAACCACTTTTACTTGTCCATATGGGAACTTTGCATTTAGAAGAATGCCGTTTGGGTTGTGCAATGCACCCGCCACATTTCAGAGATGTATGATGTTGATATTTTCTGACATGGTAGAGGATACTATAGAAGTCTTTATGGATGATTTTTCTGTGGTTGGTGATTCATTCGAGCGGTGTTTGACCAATTTATCTGAGGTCCTTAAGAGATGTGAAAACTGCAATTTAGTACTAAATTTGGAAAAGTGTCATTTCATGGTGAAAGAGGGTATTGTTTTGGGTCATTGCATTTCAAAAAAGGTCATAGAGGTTGATCGAGCTAAAGTCGAGGTAATAGAGAGACTTCCCCCACCGATCTCTGTGAAAGGTGTGAGAAGCTTTCTTGGGCATGCAGGTTTTTACCGGAGATTCTTCAAAGACTTTTCAAAGATTGAACATCCATTGTGCAAGCTGCTGGAGAAAGATTGTAAATATTGTTTTGATGAATCCTGTCTTAAAGAATTCAGTGAGCTAAAAGAAAAATTGGTGTCTGCGCCTATCATTATTTCTCTGGATTGGAACAGTCCATTTGAGGTGATGCGCGATGCTAGTGGGGTGGCTCTTGGTGTAGTATTGGGACAAAGAAAAAACAAAATTCTTCACCCCATTTACTATGCTAGTAAAGCCCTAAATGAAGCTCAGAAGAACTAAACAGTAACCGAGTCAGAACTCCTTGCAGTAGTCTTTGATTTTGAGAAATTTCGCTCCTATTTTCTAGGTACTAGAGTTATTGTGCATACTGACCACTCAGCATTGAGATATTTGATGGCAAAGAAGGATGCGAAACCTAGGCTGATTCGTTGGGTATTACTGCTACAAGAATTTGACTTTGAAGTGATGGATAGAAAAGGAACTGAAAATCAAGTCGCTGATCACTTGTCTCGTCTAGAGGATGAAGCTATGAGAGAGTTAGGGTATAAGACTGACATTGATGATACTTTCGCCGATGAGCATGTATTGGCTGCTTCACAAATCTTGATCCCATGGTTCGCAGATTTTGCGAACTATCTGGCTAGTGATATTGTTCCATTGAACTTGTCCTTTCATCAAAGAAAAAATTTCATGTACGATGTGAAGAAGTTCTTTTGGGATGAACCATACTTGTATAGGAGTTGTGCCAACAGGCTTATTCGGCGTTGTTTGCCAGAATGTGAGATATTGAGTGTGTTGGAGGCATGCCATTCCTCACCCGTTGGTGGGCATCACAACGGTATCCGAACCGCTCATAAGATATTACAATGTGGTTACTATTGGCCAACTCTTCATCAAGATGCTCATGAGTTTGCTAAAGCATGTGACAGATGCCAACGAGATGGCGACATTTCAAGAAAGCAAGAGCTCCCTCTAAACTCCATTCTTGTGATTGAGTTATTTGATGTTTGGGGTATTGACTTTATGGGCCCATTTGTGAGTTCTCATGGAATGAGTACATTCTAGTAGCAGTTGATTATGTATTTAAATGGGTCGAAGCAATCGCCCTCGCAAACAATGAAAGGAAGAGTGTCACTGCATTCTTGAAAAAGAATATATTCTCTCGTTTTGGCATCCCAAGGGCAATTATTAGTGATGGGGGCTCCACTTCTGCAACAGATTTTTCAAGGGGTTATTGGAGAAATATGGGGTTCTCCATAATGTGGCCACTCCTTACCACCCTCAAACTAGTGGGCAAGTTGAAGTGCCGAATCAGGAGATCAAACAGATATTGTCAAAAATAGTGAACGCTAGTAGAACGGATTGGTCAAGGAGGCTTGATGATGCTCTTTGGGCCTATCGGACAGCATATAAGACTCCCATAGGTATGTCTCCATACCAATTTGTATATGGGAAAGCTTGTCATCTTCTGGTTGAGTTAGAGCATAAAGCCATGTGGGCTATGAAGAAGATGAAAATGGATTGGAGCGAAGCTGCAGAACAACGGATAAATGGGTTGAATGAACTCGATGAATTTCGCCTGAAAGCCGATGAAAGATCAGCCCTATACAAAGGAAATATGAAGAAGTACCATGATAACAAAATTAAAAAACGAGAGTTTATGGTCGGGGATTGGGTGCTTTTATTCAATTGCAGGTTGCGCTTGTTTCCGCGCAAGCTCAAGTCGAAATGGACTGGTCCCTACTTGGTTACCCAACTATTCCGTCATGGAGCAGTTGAGTTGGAAACTAAGGAGGGTGTGGTGTTCAAGGTGAATGGATAACGCATAAAAATCTATTTCGGGCATGCTGAATCAGCGAATGAAGTGATAGAGGCATACCATCTTGATGAAGTCTGAGTAATCAAGTGTCCCCAGTCGTGCCGCGACATTAAATCAGGCGCTTGTTGGGAGGCAACCCAATACTTATAGTCTTTTTAGTAATGGTAGCATTTTACTACTAATGGGTTTTTAAAATTTGCAGGCACATCACCAGGAAATTCTGCAGAAAATTACTCTGCACCAGTCACTGACGGATACAGCGACGGACCGTTGCGCCTGCGACGGACCGTCGTATTCCTCCGTCGTAGCAGGTACGTCTTTCTATTATTTCCAAACTAGGGTACACACGACGGAACCAATGACGGGTCGTCACAACTGCAACGGACCGTCGTCGGGGAATCGTCGCGTGATTAATGAGGTGTACCCGACACGACCTGGTTGGAGTTTATTATAAAATTTCCCATTTAAACTCCCCAACCCCTCATTTCACCCCATTCCTTCATTATTCCTTCCATTTCACTCTCGTTTCAACTTCCACAATCTCTCCCTCTATCAACCGATCATTGTCCCCCCTAAATCCTCCAAAGCCCTACAAGTTATAACCTACTAGTCGGAGTTGCTGCTGTGGGTGTCTCCCTGGTCACCAAGTACTTGACCATCTTGTTTTTCTCCAATTCTAAGGTATGTGTCTCTAATTTCTACTCATTTACCTTGCATTTTTTGATTAATTAGTATTAGCTTAGTTGTTCCATTTGATACGTTCATTTCTTTTATATAAGATTCTGTCTAATCTAGTTTAAAAATGTTCGAAATTACCGTATTTACAACCCTAGACATAGGTGCTTTTGCATTGCTAGTTTCCTAGGTAGTTGGGTTAGATAAACGTAGGTCCAAAACACTAAAAGTTTGATTTGGGTTCATCGGGGATGAATGGGGTACCCTAGTTCTGTCACTGATCTACAGAATGAGACCCCGATGATGGACCGTCATACCCACGACGGACCGTCGTAGGGTCCGTTCCACAAGCCCTAACACCCTACTGCCTATTTTTTCTAAGTGTCCCCCAACGGACACATGTGACGGACCGTCGTCTTCAGGACAGTCCGTCCTGCACAACTAATCTGGTTGTTAGAGACCCTGTTTCTAAGGGTCTCTCTCCATTTTTCTAAGTGTCCTTCAACGGGCACATGTGACGGACCCTCGTCTTGCATGAGCGTTATGACGATCAGAGACCCCTCTCCTAAGGGTCTCCATATTTTTTTCAAAGTGTCCTCTGACGGACATCTACGACGGACCGTTGTACCTGTGACAGTCCGTCCCGCATGACCGTTATGACGGTCAGGGACCCCTCTCCTAAGGGTCTCCATATTTTTTCCAAGTGTCCTCTGACGGACACCTACGACGGACCGTCGTACCTGTGATGGTCCGTCCTGCACATAGCGTCATACTAGTCAGAGAATCTCTTTCAGGTTTCTCCATATATATATAGTCTAAGTAAGACACGACGGACCCCATGACAGTCTGTCATAGTCATGACGGGACATCACCTGGCCCATCGTGTGTAACTGTTTCTATTGAAATGACAGACTATTTTAAATTTTTTTGTGTGTTTTTTCTTGTCTTGTTTGCCACTACTCGTACTAATATTGATCCTTTACAGGTACTATCTACTATGGCACACAAGCAAGATCAAATCTATGCTCGCGGGCGATCGAAGTCTGTCGCCCCGTCTGCCCGCATGGTCATTGGCTTTGATGATGAGCGTGACCCCGAGTATGTGCCCCCAGGCACTTCCACCCCTTCCCGTGCTGCACGTGCTTCCAGAGCCACACCCAAAAAGGTGGCGTCCGACGTAGTCAGTGCCTCCCAGTTTGATGAGGAGCGCACACTGACCGGCACACCCTCTGGATCAACCACAAATGAAGAAGTAGCGTTTGGATCCTTAGGAGTATCGTGGTCAGAGGAAGCCTCCGGCTCTGCTGAGGTTCCCGTACCCTCCACCGGTGCAGCGTCGGCCTCGTCTGATGAGGCTGATAGTTTGGAATCCACATCAGGTTCACCAGCTCAGGCCCCCACCCCAGCCACTGACCAGCCTAATCGGTGGTGTGTCAACGACCAATTTCAAGTCTACTCCGACACCAAGTTCCTGACAAACAAAGGAGTTATGACTCAAACACTCACCTTGGAGCGGCGGGTCCTTATAGGGAGTCTCCCGACGATGCATGAGATCCACAGTCTCTTCACACGACATCGCCTGGAGTGGACAGCACGTCCATTGAGACGTTACAGTGAATAAATGGTCCGAGATTTCTACGCATCCTGCGTAGCGACTCTCCAATCACAGATAGATAGGCGTGCTGCCCCCGCCAAATAGGCCCCACTGGAGCAGGTCCGAGTACGGGGCGTGCAGGTTTACATTTCCCTGCCTGCCATCCGCCGGTTTCTATAAGGCGAGGGTGTTGATGCTACTCGGACCCCTCTCACTGCCGAGTTTGACAATCGATGGCAGATTGTTAAAGATGGCCAGTTTCTGCACGAGCCATCGCTGAGAGAGACCACCAAGAGGTGGATGACCCTGCACCTGTCAGTTGATGGAGAGGGCGCCGACTGGGTGACCGAGCCAAAGGGGGCCATCAAGAAGGCCAACCTCACTTTCACGGCGAAGTTCTTGTGGCTGATTGTCCACAACTGCCTTCCCCCACAGCTGCTGATAATATCGTTACATGGGATCGAGCAGTGTTGATGGCGGCGATGATAGCCGGGTTCAAGGTGGATTTCGCGTGGCTTCTATAAGGATTCATGCACGAGAGGGCCTTCAAGGTCACTACTACTTACCTTTTCCCGTGCATGATCTTTTCTCTCTGCAGGTCCGCTGGTGTGCCTATATGGCACGTAGATCAGCTCAAGACCCCACAGGGCACTGTTGACATCGGCCTCATCAGAGATGAGGCCAATGAATTGGCTCCACGCAGAGGGCCCCGTCCAGAGCTGCCCCCACTTGCTGATGATCTTACGGATACGGTAGCTCAAGCCCGCACAGCTACACAGGCGGCGTCCACTGACACTACCCCGGTCGAGTCTATCCCGGGTAGTATCACTGCCCCGAGCTCCTCTCGCACAGCCCCTATACCAGCGCTGGTCCCGCTTGCTAGGGTCCAAAAATTAGAGGCGCAAATGGCTACACTTCTGCATCATATCCATCCATGGATGCAGAAGTCTATTACTGAGTCAGAAGAGAGCCTACATCGGAAAATGGTCCAGTATACAGAGCGGAAGATCGCTGAGGTTCACTAGCGCTTGGACGCCTTTGATTTGCGGGTGCTAGCCCGACCAACTCCTCCAGTGGATGTGTCGACTCTTCAGGCTGCGGTCGACAGCCTTCGCGCAGATATTGACACGATCTTAGAGGATAGGGTGCCTGAGTTTGAGGCCTCTTCTGTCGAGCCTGCTGAAGACACAGTGTTGGCAGCCCTATTCGCCACTTCAGAGATTCCACCACCTCCCCCTCGAGATCATGCCAAGAGGCGTAGGGGTCGAGTAGAGGACGAGGAGCGAGCACGGAAGAAGGAGCGCTGAGAGATGGAGGCTGCAAGGAGAGCCTCACTTGTTGAGGCGGAGGCGCACCAGATGAGAGCATCAAAGTTAGCGGCTGGGGCATCTAGCTCCCGAACTGTGGAAATAGCAGGAGGCACTACAGATAGTGCGGCTGTTGCTGAGGACACCACTGAGGATGTACAGATTGCAGAGGGCGTGGGTTTCGAGGAACCGGACCCATCAGCTTGCTGATCGACGGCGCTTTGCGCCACGGATTTGCTTCACCTACCACTCTAGTATTTAAATTTTTATGCATTGGGGACAATTGCATGTTTTTTGGTTGGGGGTGGGGTAAATGGAAAGTGAGTGTTAGGGTGAAGTCAGATAGCCCAATTCACTATCCTCTTTGGGGTTTTCTTGCCTGTGTTCTTTTTTCCCAAAAGACTGATTATTTTTTCTGTTGAACCAGCATGTCTATATCTTTTGTACGTAGTTTAATTCTGGAGCATGATGGCTAAAATGATATCCTGATAAAACTGGAAAATGATGCATGACTAGGCATAGTAACTGATAATTGTGTGGCCCTAAGCATGACATAGAGGTACACCATTGCATTACCCTAAGTCTAAAATTCGAACTAGGTGTCTGATAATCTGGTATAGTGATGAGATGTCAAGTGAGTGTGAGGAAAATTCGAATAAGTCCACTATTGGTACTGAGCTAGAACTTGCCTGGTTAGTCCTGCTAAAAGTAAGCTGTAATAGACAATTAGGAAAGGATCATAGGCCTTTATTCAATATAGCCCACTTTTAGCCTAAATAAAAGAAAACCAAATGAAATTTATCCTTCTTTGATCCAAATGATCTCAGCTTAAATTAGACCTTTCTTTTTCACCCCAACTGATCTTTTCTGGGAACAATGTGTTGGCCCTGGTCCCTCCTTGGACATGTGCACCTCAACTTATGCCAAAAGCATAAGTTGAGGGTGGCTAATGCAGTAAACAACCTTCGTTATGGCCCTGAACCAACTTTGGGTACTGTGTACCTTGACTCATGGCAAAGCCATGAGTTGAGGGTGGCTATTATGAGGAATGCTCTGGAAAGTGGGGTGAAAGAACAAAGAGAGAGAAAGATCAAAAGTAAAGTGACTCAAGAATTAGTTGAAAGAAAATTAAAAAAAAGAAAAAATATACAAGAAATACAAGCAAGAAAAGAAGAGAGTCACTTACACAAATGAAAAAAGAAGGGAAAATAGCAAGGTGAAAGAATATGAGAAACTGGGCAAGATAAAATGATAGAAAGTGGAAGGTTTAGCCTATATGTCAAGGAGGGAAAAAAGTCACTAAAGTATACCTAAATATACCCTACCTGACCCTGAGCCTATGTTACTAGCTAAGAAAGTCCTATCGTGATCCTAAGGGTTGTATAGCGAACTTAAGGCAGTGAAAATAAGGGCAAACTTATGGCAATAGGTATGAATGAGTGTGACTTTGTTCTGAGAGCGAGTGTTGAAAAGTAATCCTTATACTCAAACTGAAATTATTGTGTTAAAAATGAGGATTTTGTTTTAAGGTGAGGACACTAGTTGCAATACCGGAATTGTTATCACCTCGGTGACAAATTGAAGAGGATAGGTATTAGTGCGTGGTGAGTCTGTGTCATGTTCTGGTCCCACATAATTCAAGCCTAATAGTGATATCATGCATATATTTGATGAGATTAATCGGGATTGATAGCCAAATGATTGCAAGGATGAAACATGGATACTATTGTACAAAGATTTTGTATTGAGTCATAGTGCGTCGCTTGAGGAAAAACAACGAATTTAAGTTGAGGGTGTTGATATACCGTGGTTTCACGTTATTATTAATACTTTTTCCTTAAGTTTAGTGTGTCCAAAAGCCTTTTTGTGCTAATTTTTATATAAGTTTCTCTTTATTTTGCAGGAAATCTGTCCAAAGATGAATGCGGAGATTTTGAGCGAAGAAATGCAGAAGAGACAACCTACGAAGATTATGACGGTCTGTCATGCTTGTGACGGTCCGTAGGTGGCAGCGTAGTGCAGTTGTTGAAGGAAGATGGGGAAGTCTGACCAAGTGTGGGTTTACGAAGCTTGTGACGGTCCGTCGTGTCTATGACGGTCCGTCCTGCAGGTTCGTCATGAAGTTCAGAGAAGTAATCCCAGTACCCATATTCCAAGAGTTGAAGTGTTTTGGAACGAAGACCCTCGACAGACCGTTGTGTCTATGACGGTCCGTCATACTTGCCGTCGAGGGTAATGAAGAGAGCAGCAGAAGAAATTGCACAAGTATGGGACGACGGAGTCCATGACGGTCCGTCGTGACCACGATGATCCGTCGCGAGGTCCGTCGACCCAGCCGCGTTTTGGCAGATTTCCAACAAATAGAGTCCTTGTTTAATTAGGTTTTTATTTTCTATAAATAGTTAGAAAAACCTCATTTTTGAGGTTAGACTCTGGATCATTGTGAGACCTTTGTATTAGTGTTAGATTCTTGATTATCATTAGACTTTTTGTAGATTATTGATTACTTTTGAGATTCTTTCAAGTGATTATTGGTGATTAATCAAGCAAACTTTCGAATTTTACTATTTCTCATTGAAGTAAGTACATGAATTCTTATTTAATATATTTGAATATTGTGATTATGACTATGAGTAACTAAACTCCATAACTAGGGTTGTGGGAACAATACGCAAATAATGAGATAAAACCTAACTAAAATAACAATTCTAGAATAGTGTCTTGCATGTATTAATAATTCTTTCGCTTAGAAGTCTTTTTAACGGATGGCCAACGTTAGAACTCGCCATAATGCTACTTGCCGGACCAAGGAGGTAGATAATAGGAAAAGAATTATCAACATAGATTTAGTGTATACTATCTAATTGGCTAGTATTGATTGGTACGAGGTAATAACTTAGTCAAATATCAAATATGATGCTTAATATGAGGTAAAGATAAGGGTTAGGATAGCAACACACGTAGCCGGACTAAGGTGCGGAGTGAGATTTTCTAGATGCCGGACCAAGGATTTAGAAATACATAACTTATCAGTTTGAATGCAAGATACTAGGAAAGAATTGTTATAGTTAGAATTATCAAGTTATGAACCTGTGGGGAACACGTAAACCCTAGTTACTTTGATTAATTGGTTTAAATCCAACATTCAAAGCTGTTAAGTGTCTCTTTCAATTTAGGAAGTTATTTTCATTCATTTAGAAATAGAATCCCCCCTTTTATTGTTTTTACTTTCCAATGAAGTAATTAACTAAACAATAGTGATAATAGATTGAAGTTAAGTCTAGACTATTTTCCTCGTGGGAACGATCCCAACCTCACTAGTTGGGTTATTTACTTGACACGACCGCTTTACTTCTTATTTGAGAAGTAAGTTTGAGCGTATCACATATGTACCATCAAAAATATACAATAAAATTTCTAGTATTTGAAAAATATTTATATTTGCATTAATAAATAAAAAATTTAAGTATATAAAAAAATTAAAAATGGCCTATATATAAATATAAATAAAACCAACAAATGTAGATAGGAAAATAGTAAAATTTTAAAATAAAAAAATAAAATAATTTAAAAGAAATGAAAGTGGTCTATATATAAAAAGAAATAAAAACTATGAGAAACAATAAATTTTCAATTAAAAAAAATTATTTGGGTAAATATGTAATCGATCATTTTAATACATGTATAACTAATACCCACATAACTTATTCCACCTTCTACCCAGCATAACTCTATACATAAATTCCCTCATAAGTTATGTTAATATTAATTATGTAGGACTACGAAAAATACAACAAGCACTGTATAAATTAATACATGTATAACTTTATATAACATTTAAATTTTTACCAACCAAACATGGTATAAGTTATGTTGACTTTTACACCTAATACAAAACTTCTACCAAACGTAGTAAAGCTAATGCAACTTTTTATACATATATAAGATGTCTCTTATATAGTAATCAAACGACCCCTAATTGTACTTGAAATCACTTCTGAGCGTGAGTGTTGAATGAATCCAAAAACTCAAAATTCATATCTTCTATGTGAAAAGGATTTTTTTGAAGTGAGGGCACTAGTTACATTGTCGGAAATTTGGTACATTGGTGATTATGAAAAAGTGTATGTTGTGGTGTCTATTGGTTGTTCTTTTTCATATCTTGATCTGCATGAGTTAGCTTGTTGAATCTAATAATAATGTTTTTCTCTTAGAAGATGGAATGAGTTGAAATGGCCATGTGATTGTTGATTTTGTATATCTACTTTTACACAAGTGTCGTTTAGTGTATCAGTGCGTCACTTCAGGACAAACAACATGTTTAAGTTGAGGGTGTTGATATACCAAGAGCTTACGGTATTTTTGATACATTTCACTTAATATTTGTGTGTGTCTAGGGTTATTTTGTATTGGAAATAATGTTTTGGGTCAGGTTTTCAGGAAATAGGCTTGGACGTAATTGAGTGAGATGACAACTGAAAATTCTGCAGAAGTGGCCACCCACGAAGGGACCTACAGACCGTAGGTCGTATGATGGTCCGCCGATGGGTAGACGTAGTTAGGAACATCAGGGAAGTTTGACCAAGTGTGGAACTACAAACCGATTCACGGGCCGTCCTACACATCCGTAGAAGGTGTTCAAAGAGTTGAAGTTCCAGTACCTGATGAAATCCCTAAATGTGGAGCCACATACGAGGACCGATGGACCGTTGGTCCTGCATGTCCATTGATTCTAATTAGAGAATGATGGTTCCACGCCTCTGAAGAAAAAAGTCTAAGTGTTGATCAATGGAGGGGACCTACGAATTGTAGGTCAACCGACGATTTGTAGGTCGAGTTGTCGATTAAAGTCGTGTCCCAGAAGTTTATTTCCTTATTTTGTTTTCTTTTTGTTTAGGACATGTTTTTCTATAAATAGGGTATCTAAACCCCATTTTTTGAGGTTAGCCATTATTGTCAACTTTTAGTATTTTCTTGGGAATTAACTTGCAACTTTAACAATTTGAATTCTGGATTTCCGTTTATTGGATTTTGGTTTTGAAATTCAATTAAGATTTCAGGTTTCTTCTACTGTAATCATAAGTTCATGTATTCTCTTTATCAAAATAAGAATTGTGTTCTTTCAATCATGAGTAACTAAATATACATCTAGGGTTGTGGAAACCATGAAGAATTAACAATGTATGTATAATAATTAAGTAATTCTTGACTAGTGTTGATGCATATATTGATCATTCTTTCGCATAAATGTCTTTTTAACGAGCGCACATGTTATAACTTGCCTTGTTGCTACTTTCCGAACCAAAGAGGTAGTTAATGAGAAAATAATTATCCACAAAGATTTAGTGTGATTATGTCTAATAGTCTAATACCAAGGTGCAGAGTGAAATTCCCTACTTGGAGGACCAATCACCTTGGGATACCTAACTTATCAACTTTGCATGTGATACACTAGGAAATGATTACGATTATTTGGATTACCACATTAAGAGCTTATGAGGAACACACACTAGTTTCTATCTCTCAATTATAAATCAAAGTTTAAATCTTGCTCAGTTGTTACTTAAACAACAATCGTTTATTTGCTTACACAAATTCCCCCTCCTTTAACCACTTATTTTAGAAATGGTTTGACTAAACGAATATAATTGTGACATAAGTTTAAGTATGAACTGTATTCCTCGTGGGATCGACCCAAACCTGCAAGTTGGGTTCTTTGTTGTACAATGATGCCTAATAATTCTTTAGAGAGGTGTAATTAGAGCGTATCATAACTCAAGAGTCAATAATACTGCACATCTCTAGACTGCTCGACTCATATGGTTCTTGTGGAATTATGAGCATGAACAATTCAACTCAAGGGATTCATGGGAACATGTAGTAATCTAATGATTAGGAATATAATATCAAAAGGGTTAGGAACTCAATACCCAAGACTTAGAACTTGAAGATGCTACTCATCTCAAAGATACTCAAATTACGGAGTTCATGCAGAATTTATGGGCATAAACGACTGGTCTACATAACAATATGGAACTCATATATACGAAATTTCTCTTTCTCATACTTTCTTCCTCAAAACACAACTCAAATTGACAGTTGATCTTAAAGGATTCACAATTGAACTCAAACTTTCTTGAACTCTACTCTTAACTCATTCTTGAATTTGAATTATATATTCAAGAGGTGATTCATGATGTAAAGGATCTCAATAAAAATATCAAAATTCTATAATCAGGAAATATAACTTTTAAAAGAAACATAAACTCAATAACTCAAAATCAACTTAGCTAAAAACAATACTCAAATTAGGGGTAGAATCCTAGATTTTTCTTTTATTAATTTTAAAGTAGATGTAGGGTGTGAGTATAAACTAGTTTAGCACTATGAATGACTAACATACTTGACAAAAAGAAGGTTCTTGAAGAATCTTGAATAGTCTTGACGAATCTTGAAGAAGTATTTTATTAGATGTCTTGAAAACCTAACTTAAAGGTAAACAATCAAGAAAACCTTTCTTGAGATTCTTGAGTTAGTTTCTATGAAAAAGATTTATTATTTGCATCAGTTATTCATAAGTTATGAATGAATTTGAGTTAGAAAGAATGAAATTCTTTGATAAAAACTTTCCTTGAAAAATAATCTTGAAAAAAGGTTTGAAAGAATCTTGAATGGAGTCTTTTACTTTGATTTTTCCCTAGAGTTTGAAAGAGAAGAGAATGATGGACTAAAATATGAAAATTTGATTGTTTTGAACCTTTTATTAGTCAAAAAATTTATTTAGGGTTTTCTTGGAGGTAAAACAATAAAAACAACCCTTTTTAATATTCCGTCCACTAAATTTGTAACAACATTGGATAGGTTACTAAAATAGTCATAGCTTTTTACCAAAAAATTAGATTGAAGAAAAATTTGTGGCATTATAACGTAGATTCAAATAATTTTAATTACATATCTTATGGATCATGTAACTCTTTATATTCTAAGAGATATGACCGTTTGAAGTTGACCCATGTAGAATCTTACATCAAAACTAATTCGATGAGGAAACTTCAAGAACACTTATCAAGAACTCATCAAGAAATTAAATTGCTAAATATTATGTATACATTCACAAAAAAAACTCATGATTGGTGTGTCAGTGAATGCACCAAACAGCACGGCAGCTTACATATCCCAAAGAACTACGTTCTTGACAAAATCTTGAATTTCTTGATTGAACTCTTGAAACTTTGAACTTTTTCTCTTCTAAAATCTTCTATCTATAACCCTACACGCATTTGGAAATAAATGAAACTAATTCTAATTATCTTAGAATCTTTAAACTCCATTAAAAATGTGTAAATCCTATTATGTAAGGAAAATACAAAAATGCCCCCCACTATTTTTTGGTAACTTTCTTTGTTTGGACAGTCTGACTTGTAAAGGGTTTATCTCACTCATCCGGACTTGAAACTTAGAAAACTAGGTCAAATTCGGAATATAATTCAAATAACTTTCATTATATATATTTTAGTCCACCAAACTCATCATATACTGAGTGTTATGATCGTTTGAAGATGATCTATAACTCAAAATTTAAGCATAACTTACAAAATTTCAAATTTTGCTATTTCCAATTTAGTTCTTTTTGGAAATCAAGTTGTTATATCTAGTGACCTGAACTTAATACTTAGGAATTTTTTAATTCTTTAGTTAAATATATCTCTCCACGAAAAATGGTTTGAGTCTTAGTTCCATTTTTTTTCTGGGGTGTTAGATAGAGACTCTCAAATCTTGAACCCCAATTGAGGGACCCCACATACAGACCATGGGTTCCATCAATGGACCGTCGATCACGGTCGTATGTATCATCCCCATTGGACCCGGGTGTTACAGAAGTTATAAACATGGATTTCATCATGGGTTCACCTCGTACTTGCAAACAACATGAATCAATTTGGGTGATAGTGGATAGATTCAACAAGTAAATTCACTTCTTGGTGGTCAGGACTACAACTTTAGGAGAGTATTATTCCATAATCTACATTAGCGAGATAGTCAGGTTGCATGGATTTTCCTTGTCTGTCATCTCAGATAGTGGTCCCTAGTTTACATGTCGTTTCAGAAAGTAATTTCACAAAGGTCTCGGTACATAGGTAAATATCAGTACATCATTTCACCTATCGACGGATGGTTAGGCAAAGTGTACTAGCAGACCTTAGTGGACATGTTTGAGCGCTTGAGTTATCAAATTCAAGGGTGCCATGCCTCGAGCCTACACCCCGAGCAAAGGACTGGCTCTCAAAGATTATTGATGGACTATAGAGAATCCTTGACATGCCTTACTTAACTCAACGGAATTAATAAATATTAATAACACTTAACTGATTGAATACTAAAAAAAACTGAGAATTCTTAAAGGTCAAACATTCAACTTTGCCAAAAGTGACAACCCAAGTCTTAACAATAAGAAATGGTAATGAAAAGACTCAAAGTACTAATATGACTGTCTTTGAATCCTTCAAAAAACTAAGATGGATGTCGGGACAAACCACACAACATCCTAATGAACTAATATAATAACTGAAAGAAATAAAAAGGAGTCCTCTGGAATGCAAAGAGGCTGACCTACTGATTCTAGAGTGCTCACTAGTCAACGATGCGCTACTTGCTGATCCTGGTTACCTGTGGCTACATCATATACGATATAGGCCAACTAATATAAGTACATTGAATGTGTGGGTATGCGAGTTGAAATTCTAAAACAACATAGGTTTGAAAGAGATTTTGAAAAAAATACTTACCTTAGATCTTCTAAACTCCTGAATATTTATCTGAACTCATTTCAAGATAAAGTAGTTTAAAACAAGTGCAATACAATGAAAAGCTATTTATAAACATGATGACAACTCTGTGTGTAAAGCAAGGATACAACATAACTTTGAACTGTATGTGAAAAAAATAAACTGATGTATATAAAAATACAATAACTTCTTTGAGAGTTTCTCTAACCCACAACAACAACATAAGAGTTATTGTAATGATACAACGATCTTCCTCACAGTTCCAATGCATCCTCTATATAGCCAAAGGTATAGGACCTTAACTACTAAGTTTATCCATTGTCGATGTGAAAAATGATTCATCTAAAAAGTATTACCCTTTTCTCCCATTGATGGCTACATGTTTTTATGGGGCTGATAGTTGTTTAAGCTCTTCCCCATTTTCTTTATGTATAAAAACATACTTCTTCTGTGATTTGTGATTAGTGCTCAAAAACCTAGCTCAAAGGCTATTTTGGAAATATCAATTCCTCTCTTGCTTCATTTAGAAAGAGATTACTCTTTCTGAAAATTGACCCGTTAAGTCTTTGGAAATCTCAGTTTCTGTTCTTATTTAAATGTGAAAACATTTTAAATCTCTTTGGCAATACATAGTCCCATATACTTCTTTGAAGAAAAGAACTTCAACTTTACTCTTTATTGAACTTAAAACTTAAGTCTAAAAACAAAGTTAAAACATTTGTGAAAGACTTTTGAAAAACTTGAAAAAATTATGATAACTTGACTCTTGACTTCTCTTGACTTTGATTCATAACAACTCTTGACTTGACTCTTAATTGATCCTTAAATTGAATTATGGATTAAAGGATTATGATTTGTGATTGGAAAGATCATGTTGTTTAGGAATGATTCTAGATAGCTAGACATGAGAAAAGAACGAAAATCAATATTTGAATGTGGGTCCGCGACGCGGAGAAGCTTTTAAAATTTGTTTTTGAAAAGAAATTTTGAGGAAGAAAACCTTGGTCAGCTCAAAGACCTAAAGCAGAAATTTTTAAATCTGGGAGGTGGGAGTGCGACACGCTACTGATGTCAAATATCGTCCGACAATTTCTTCTTCATTTTTTAGTTCTAAACCCTCTAAACTCCATGAGTTCTTTCCCCAAACACTTAGAATCGATTAAACGTTAAAAGCACATCAGATTTTACTCAAGATCAACCTAATTTCATGGATTTGATTCAAATAACACCTCAACGATTTCAAAAAATCAAGGAACTAATATGACTTCATCAAACCCATTAAGAACTCAATTTCTAAGCTTTCAAGAACTTAAATTCATTGAAATAAATCATGATTGGCGCATTGGTGAATTAAAAAAATGCTATGTAATCTCACATACCTTGCAGGGATCCTCCAACGAAATCCACAAACTAAACTCGACGATCTTTGCGAATCTTGCGTCTCTTTTCCTTTATCCTCTTCTTCTCTCTCTTCTCCAAGTGCTAGCTTATTTTGGTAAAAACGTAAACTGATCTAATTTTGATTAAACCCTAACTTAATTACCAAAAATGAAATAAATTTTTGTGTAAGGAAAAGACCAAACTACCTTTTCAAATTCTGGATTGGACTTTCCTTTTTCCAACAGCCCAACATCCAAAGGAAATAACTCACTCATATGAACTAAAAATCATGAAAACTCGGCGACGTTGGAATGATTATTCTGAGAGATATTGAATTATATCTGGAAGTACACCTAACTCATCTTGATATTGTAGTTATGATCGTCTGAAATTGACCAAAAACTCATTTTTCCTAACTTACACAATTTTCGAGTTTTTCATTCTTTCAAAAAATGACTATTTTCAGTTCCTAGATTCTTCTTAGATATTTTAAATTGCGAGATGTTGAAATGTCTCCCCTTTGGAAATTTCTTGCTCGAATGGGATTACACTTACTAGTCTAAGGGTGTCATCAATTTACCAAACATGCCAATTTGTAAGTAAATACTTAGAAAGGACTAGTACCTAAATCTGGAATTTCTCCAGATTCGAAGAGATGTGGATATATCTTCAACTTCCCAAGTAGCTTCTTCAACAAATTGGTTCCTCCAAAGGACCTTGACCGAATATGAACATGAATCTGCTCATAAGACCATCTATCCTTTATTCAAATATTTTCAGTTGGAATGATCAATGACGGATTGCCCATGCACTTTTTCAACATGGAGATGTGAAACACCGGATGAACTACTGCTAATTCATGTGGTAGCTCCACCTCATACGCTACATTTCCAATCTTCTTGTCTATTTGATAAGGTCCAATATATCGGGCACTAAGATTCCTATTCTTACCAAACCTCATAACACCCTTCATGGGTGAAACTTTTAAGTATACCTAATCATCTACTTCGAACTCGAGTGCCCTTCTCCTAACATTAGTGTAGGATTTTGTATGACTCTGTACCATTTTAAACCTTTCTTGAATCACTTTCACCTTCTTCGTATCTTTGTGAACTAAATCTTGTCATATCAACCCTGCTTCACCTGCTTCACACTATCCAATAGAAAATCTGCATCTTCTCCCATAAAGAGCTTCATAAGAAGCCATTTGGATGCTAGAGTGATAACTGCTGTTGTAAGCAAACTCAATAAGAGGTAGGTGAGTATCCCATGTACCTTTGAAATCAAACACACAAGCCCTCAACATATCTTTTAATATGTGAATAGTACGCTCTTCTTGCCCATCAGTCTGAGGATGAAAGGCAATACTTAAATTCACCTTTGAACCTAAGCCTTTCTGAAAGGATTTCCAGAACTATGTATAAAATTGTGCACCTCTGTCCGAACTAATGGAGACCGACACTCGATGAAGTCTTACCACCTTTTTAATATATAACTTGGCATAATCTTCTGCTGAATGGGTAGTCTTTACCGGCAGAATATGGGTTGATTATGTCATTCTCTCAACAATCACCCAAATTAAATCATGTCGCCTACGAGACCTCAGTAAACCTATGATGAAATCCGTATTTATCATCTCTCACTTCCATTCCATAAGTTCTACATATAGTGCCAAACCACCGGGCCTTCGGTGCTCATGTTTCAGCTGCTAGCAATTTGGACACTTAACAACAAATTCTGCAATGCCCTTCTTCATGCTATTTCACCAATACACTTCTCTCAAATCATGATACATCTTTGTGAAACCTGGATGAATGGAATATATAGATCTATGAGCTTCCTCTATGATCCTCTCTTGGAGTCCATCCACCATAGGTACATAGAATCTATCTTGATATCTCAATACGCCATCTCCCCAATATTCAGAAGCTAATATTTTTTGCTTTTGAACATTTTCCTTGAACTCAAGCAAAATAGGATCTTGGACTTGTTTTTCTTTAGCTTTTGACACTAGTGATGATTCAGCCCCATTCGTCTCCACCATTCCTCCTTTTGTGGAATCCATAAGTCGGAATCCTAAGCATGCAAGCCTAAGCACATATTTCGTTACTCTCTATTTTTTTCCTTAACATGGACGGTACTACCCATAGACAACCTGCTGAAGGCATCAACAACAATATTAGACTTACTTGGGTGGTAAAGAATACTCATTTCATAATCCTTAAGTAATTCTAACCGTTTCCTTTGTCTGAGATTAATCTTGAACACATACTTAAGACTCTTATGATCAGTAAATATATCAACATGAACACCATACAAATAATGACACCATATCTTCAAAACAAATACTACAACAACCAATTCTAAGTCATGGGTTGGGTAGTTCTTATCATAAGCTTTCAACTGTCCGTAGGCATAAGCTATAACATTGTCATTCTGTATTAAAACACAGCCCAAGCCAAATCTTGATGCATCATAATACACCAGAAACCTTGAGAGTACCTTCTAGTTAGGTTAAAACTGGGGCAGTAGTCAACCTCTTTTTCGATTCCTGAAACCTTTTCTCATAAGCTTCACACCATTGAAACTTCAATGTTTTTTGAGTTAACTTTGTCAAAGGGGATAAAATGGATGATAAACCCTCTACAAAACTTCTATAATAGCTAGAAAAACCCAAGAAACTCCTAATATCAATTGGAAAGGTGGGTCTAGGCCAATTCTGCACTGTTTAAATTTTTTTTGAATAAATTCTAATTCTATCACCGGAAATTATGTGGCCCAAGAACGCCATAGACTCAATACAAAACTCACATTCTGAGAACTTGACATATTTACTCTTTATGTTTCAAAGTCTGAAGAACTATTATAACTTGACTTGTATGATCTTTTTCATTCCTTGAGTAGATTAGTCTGTCATCAATGAATACGATAACAAACATATCTAAATAAGGTTTGAAGAATCTATTCACAAGCTACATGAATGCTATTGGTGCATAAGTAAAAACAAAATACATAACCAAAAACTCATAACGACCATAATGGGTCCTAAAAGTTGTTCTTGGAATATCACATTCCATTACTTTAAATTGATGGTAACTTGATCTAAGGTCGAGTTTTGAGAAACATGTGGCACCCTGAAGTTGATCCAAAAGATCATCAATTCTTAGAAGAAGATATTTGTTCTTGATGGTAACCTTGTTCAACTGGCAGTTATCCATAAACATTACAAGGAAATCATCTTTTTTTCTCACAAATAAGACCGGAGCGCAAAAGGTGAGACACTTGGTCGAGGAAATTATTTCTCTAAAAGATCTTTCAATTGCTCCTTAAGCTCTTTCAACTCTGCTGGTGCCATTCTATATGGCGAAATATATATGTATGAGTAGTATTTGGAATGATTTCCATTCCAAAGTCTATTTCTCTCTCAAGAGGGACTACAACTACAACATTAGAGAAGGCTTCTGGAAACTCTCTTACTATAGGACTCATTGAATGGGAGGTATCTCAACACTAGAGTCATTAACTCGGACTAAGTTATAGACACACCCCTTGGAGACTAACTTCCTTGACTTAAGTTATGAAATGAAACGACCCTTAGGCACTGCTGAACTGATTTTTCACTCTAAGATGACTCATTTAGACAGTGAAACTTTACTACTTGAGTCCGACAATCAATTGAGGTATAACATGCATGAAGCAATCCATACCAAGAATGACATTAAAATCTACCATGTCTAACTCAATTAAATCATCCATAGTACTCTTGTGATTGACATAAACAGGACAATCACGATAGACTCTTTCGGTTAGAATAGAATCACCAACAGGTGTGGAAACACTGAATGGTTCACTAAGTTTCTTAGGAAGAACATCAATCTTATTTGGAACATAAGGGGTTACAAAAAAATAAACTTGCCTGTGGGTCTAACAAAGCATAAACAGTGAAGTCAAAGACTTTGATCATATCAGTGAGAGCAATCTGGCGAATCCTCTTGCTCTTGGTGATTATTGATAGTATATAAATGGTTTGTTCCTCCCAATACTGAAAGTAGCCCCTCTAGGTGCAGTTATGTCTGGTTGATTAATTGAAGCAAACTAGGCTCTATTGCCCCCACTACCATTACCTTTCATGTTCTTTGGACACTCTCGTATGAAATGCCCATTCTGACCAAACCTGAAACAACCAGTGGAGCCCTCCTGACATGTACCTAAATGGTTTCTATCATACTTGGCACATGCAGTAGGCTTACTACCCCCTTGCGCTAAACTACCTAGAGAATAGATAGGTTTAGCTCTAGAATTATGACCATTGTACTCACCTTTGTTCCTAGGTGTAGGTGCTCTAGCAGATGATGGAGTAGATTCCTTTTGCTTTTGCTAAATGTTAAAATTACATCAGATTCTACTCAAAGTTAAGCTGATTTCGTGGATTCGATTCAAACAACACCTCAACGATTTCAACAAATCAAGGAATTAATATAACTTCATCAAACCCATCAGGAACTCAACTTCTAATCTTTCAAGAGATTAAACACACATAAATAAATTATGATTGGTGAGTGGGTGAATTAAACCAACGCTATGTGATGTCACATACCTTGTAGGGATCCCTCCGGCGAAATTCACAAGCTAAACTCGACAATCTTTGCCAATCTTTCTTCTCCTCTTCTTCTCTGTCTTCTCCAAGTCCTAGCATAATTTGGTAAAAGCATAAACTGGTATAATTTTGATTATACCTTAACTTAACTACAAAAACCAAATAAATTAATTGGGTAAGGAAAAGACCAAACTACCCTTTCAAATCTTTTTCCAACAACCCAACTTCCAAAGGAAATAACTCACTCATGCAACCTTGGAATCGCCCAAACTCGGCGGCATTGGAAAGATTATTCTATGATATTTCAAATTATATATGAAATTACACCAAACTCATTCTGAGCTAGAATTTATGGCCGTTAGAAAGTCATCAAGAACTCATTTCTACTAACTTAAAATATTTTCTAGATTTTCCTTCTTTCCAAAAATGACTATTTTCAGTTCATGGCTTCTTCTTTGCTATTTCAAATTGCGAGATGTTACAAAGGTTAATTGGGATGATCAACTACCTCTCATAGATTTCACTTACAATAACAACTTCTATTCCAGTATTTAGATGACCCCTTTTGAGCACTCTATGGGTATAGATGTCGGTCATCGGTTGGTTCAAAGTTGGTGAAGCAGTCTTGATTTGGACAGATTAGGTTCACGAAGCTATGAAGAAATTTATTTTCAACATAGATAGACTAAGGACAACTTAGAGTCGTCAATAGTCCTTTGCAGATGTAACCAGCAAAACTAGTATCGGTTCATCTAGTCTTTCACATTTCCTTATTGTTAAAGTGAGTGATCTAAAATCGATAGTAACTTCATAGAGTGTGGCGACGGATAGACTCACTTATGAAGAGGTTCTAACTGAGATTCTTGACCGTTAGCATCATAAGTTGAGATATAAGGAGATCTCTTTAGTAAAGGGAATTGTATTCGAATCATTCCATACAGGGAGTTACTTGGGAAGTAGAAGCAACCATGTTGGCCAAGTATCCTCACCTTTTTCGTTTCGATTCAATTTCATCTTGAGGTGATATTTCTGCTCCAGTTTCTCACCTTACTCTTGCGTAATTCAGTCTTAGTATATTGTTTCCACAATGATCAATGAATTTCAAAATGTTTTCATGTTCATGGAACTCAACTTAGTTAAATATTAGTTTCTAAAAATCAATGGTAGTATTGCAACTCTTTACTCCAAATTGAGGTTGTTTAGTCTTCATTCAAGGTTGAATGATCCCAAGGTGGAGATATTGTAACACCTAAGACTTTGAGAAATGTCTAAAAATTACAATGAGCAAGATCACAAACCCAAAATGGACCACGGATCCTTTGCCTCTCTCTAGACGAGAAGTTTGGGGGTCCACACCTCATTAAGGACCTTGTTAGTACCCATCCAGCACTACCCTTCAGGGGTCACCTAGAAGGCACCCTAGACGGTCCATCTAGTGATTCACGACCGTCAAGGGAATCCTGAACCATGCTCCAGGAGCTTCCTAGGAGGGAGTCACCTAAAAGGTGCCTTTAACGACCTTTAGTGACTTGGAAGACCCATTTAAGGGTTTGTGAAAGCCACCCATGAATGAGGTTGCATTTTAGGTCATTGTGAAGCACCTAAGATGCCTAAACAGTCAGTGGAGCTTCACATAGAGAATTAAGTCATCCGTGAAAGAGACTTATCAAACTTAGAGTTTTAGGTCAATTATTAATGATCATATCTTTGAGCACAAAATAAATTAGGTGGCCCATAACATATCAAATTAAACATATTTGAGTCATTTTTCCAACGCCACCAAGTTTGCCTAATTCTGCGCCTGATTAAAAATTTATGATTGTTTTAGTGAAGCCCTATTGGGCAGGAAATCATGAGACCCACTAGATGGGCCATCATGTCTTAGATGGCTGATCAAGCCCCTCGTGAAGGTCACTTCGTCAACTTTAAGTTAGGTTTGTATTGGTATTTTTCACAATGTGTTTGGTACTTAAACTACATCATTTGGTACTTAAAATACGTCATTTTACTTAGTCAAAGCCTAAGTAACTAGTCAGAAACAACCTAAAATCATCATTCTCCTAAAATCATCTACCTTTGAAAGGAAAGAATTTAAAATGGCGACAATTTGTTCCAAGAACAAGCAGAGGTCTGCTTTAAGTTCTGACAAAAAATACAAAGGATTTCTTAGTAGGTTTTTAACTAGGTATGTGAATTTTCACTAGTGGTTCCTTTCATCGATTAGATCCCGAGAATTCAGTCAGTTCTTCAGTTTCTCCATAAACTGTTCAGAACTAGGGTTCTATAATCTTTCCATTGCAATTCAGCTGCTATAGTCTCTATAATGACAATTACATGTTTCTTGAAGAACTAGTGTAGTCCTATGTATATAACTCAAAAACCCTATCTTGTGTTAATTATCAGTATTTCATGAATTATATTTTCTAGGAAGATTAGTTATACAATCATGCTTCATATTTTGAATGTCATATATTTCAGTATACATTTGTTATATTCTTAAAAGATTATCAGTATTTTGAGCTACTCAATATTTCAGTTGCATTTTAGCTTTACATTCATGTGGGAGTAGACTTAGTACTGAGTTAAACTACAGTTCAATGTACCTTCAAGTCCTAGACCACCCATCCCTCATAGTTCTATAAGTTCCCTCTATTTTGCATCAGTTTCAGTGATCACTCACCAATAATGTCCTTTTACCCCTAGAAGGTATATTGAATCCTCTCGATTGGATATATATATCAGACTCAACTTTTAATTCATGTGGTTTATATCGGTTAATAGTATCTCCTACACCCAGAGTCATGTTGCATTGACCATGTATTTAGTATTTACTTCAGTATTCATTTCCACATATTATTTTCATGTTTATGTCACGACCCAAAATGAGCCGCGAGTGGCACCCACACTTATCCTCCTATGTGAGCGAACCAACAAATCTAAACCCCAACGTTTACCAATATTTCAACCATAACGAACAAAATACAATGAGGAAGACTTAAAACTCATTAATATAACCAATAAATGACTTCTAAAAATTAATACTTATTATTCCCAAAATCTGGAAGTCATCACCACAAGAACATCTATCCTCAAATTTATAAATCTAAGAGTATCTAAGAAGCTAAAACAAGTAAACAGATGGTCTATGTCCGAACTTCAAGGACATCAAGACATGAATGAGAGAGAATCCAGTACGAGCTAGAAGTAATAGCTCACCCTGAAATCTAATATGCTGAAGTCTGGCTAGAGTTGCGGACGAGTCGAAGTCGATGGCACGTTTGCTGCACTCCACAAATAACAAAGGAAAAAATACAAGTAGGGTTCAGTACAAGGAACACGTACTGAGTAGGTATCATTGGCCAACTCAAAATAGAAAGCAATATATATGGAATAATAATATAAAATCGACTACCATACTCAACAGGTGACAACAACAAGTACAATAACCATTGGCCACAACACCAAGCACACCTATGAGGACTCAAGCCTCCACACCATACTCATTTGGGAAATAGGTTCTTTAAATTGAGTATATTAACATAATTCAAGATTCGTTCTCTTTATTCTTCTTGTGTCGGTACGTGACACTCCGCTCCCCTACTACTACGTGTCAGAATGTGACACTCCGATCCCCTAATTCTACGTGTCGGTTTGTGACACCCAATCCCCTAATTCTACGTGTTGGTTCGTGACACCCGATCCCCTAATTCTACGTGTCGATTCGTGACACCTGATCCTCTATCACTATGTGTCAAAACGTGACACTCTGATCCACTATTACTATGTGTCGGAACGTGACACTCCGATCCCCTACTACTACGTGTTGGAACGTGACACTCCGATCCCCTAATTCTACGTGTCAGTTCGTGACACCCGATCCCCTAAGTCTACGTGTCGGTTCGTGACACCCGATCCCCTAATTCTACGTGTCGGTTCGTGACACCCGATCCCCTATCACTATGTGTCGGAACGTGACACTCCGATCCACTATTACTATGTGTTGGAACGTGACACTCCGATCCACTAATCTCCTTATCTCAGTGCATCAAGTCCTCTTTATGCTAGGCATTATCTTAATAGAGAGAATTTAAGTTTTAAGATACAACAACCTCATCATTCTAATCCGTCATATTTCATAATCACATCATGCAACACACAATCAAGCATATAGAAGATTTTACAGAACCACCAAATACATATCAATCGCTATTTAGAGTTTGCTATGAAATAGCATAAACCATAACCTACCTCCACCGAAGAATCGTGATCAAGCAAGCCACTTCTCAATGCCTTTGCTTTCCTCTTCGCTTCTCCCTTTTCTCGCTCGTTCTCCCTCTCTCTGTTCTTTCTATCCAATTTTCTCTTCCCCAGATTCTCTTTGTTTTACCCTAATTACCATATAATTCATTATGATAAAAATACCCCATTATTTATTTCCATATTATCTTCTTTAATCCCCAACTAATAAATTATTAATATTAACCCACTAACTTTATAACTATAATCATGAATAGTCCAAAACACTCCTTTTAAAATTCTAGCGGAAATCTGACCCAGGTGGACTTACGCAGCCTGTGACGGTCCGTCATGACTGTGACGGTCCGTCACAAAGTTCAGAGAGTTAATTTCTGTGGAAAGGTTTGTGACGGTCCGTCGTGCAGTTCCGTCGTGAAGTTCAGAGAGTCGATCTCAGTATTCAATTTTCAGAATTGAAGTGTTTTGGAACGAAACCCCCTCGACGGTCCGTCGCGCCCATGACGGTCCGTCGTGGGATCCGTCGATCCAGTCAGTTATTATCAGAAATAAACTCTACTGCTCGAATCGACTAAACAGGTCGTTACAGTTTAGTACTGGATCATTGCATCCAACTCAGTTTCCAGTTATGCTTCAATAGATTTGTTGCCATGTTTACTTGTTATATTGTTCACCTTAGATTTTATCTTGCATGATAAATATATTCAATGTACTGATGTATAATTTTTCCCTACATCCTTGTGTGATGTAGGTTTCAGGCGCTCAATATCCAAATCACGCTTAACTCGACTTGTCGTCCATACTCAACAACTTCAGTGGTGAGTCCTCATAGTTCAATGACAATAGGCATGCTTTATTTTCCAGTCTTTACTTTTTAGTTTCAGTCTTGTTAGAGTTAGCTAGGGGCATGTCCTAACACCTTAGAATAGTTAGAGGCTTTCATACATAGAGTAGATTCAACTTGAGTTGTTAGAGTTGTTTTCGGTCATCTCTATTCTTTGATATATTAGATATATTCGGAATTGTTGGGATTTTTCCTGTTTCATATATTAATTGTATTTTTGTTCCTCACAATGCATTATTTAACTGATATTGTACAGATATATAAGTCCACGGGTTAGCTTGGGGTCACTTGTGACACTAAGCAATGTGTCTTGACTAGGGGTTAGCCTCGAGGCGTGACAATTGCTGTCATGACGAATGACCCTTATAATGCACGAATATTAATTAATCGACATTCAATGAGAGTATCAACAATGAAGACGGACAATAAAAAAAATAAATTTTTTAATACTTACAAAGATAATTCAAATATATTAACTTTCAACTCCCGATGTACTTTATGTTCTCTAGATAGGTCTGTCCATTCTATATCCTCTCCCTTAATAATACATTTCACTTCCTTTGTCAAATTTATACAAACTTCTTAAACGGTTGATGATTTGAAAATTTCACATAAATCATTTGTAATATTAAATGATAAATTAATTTTAGAATATAGTTGATCATTTATTACTAAATAATAAATGTGCCTATTAAAGTAAATCTCATGTATTCATTAGTTTGATGTGAATACACTTAAAGTTTTTTTCCTGAAAACTTTTATCATTTAACTTATAATTATAGTTAAAATAATTAGTTTGAATTTTATTTTGTTTTTTCCCCTAAACTAATTGCTAGTCAAACTTCAATTATTCTATCCCTCTAATCCAGCCAACCTAAACCACTAAACACTTATTAAAGGAAAATACTAATTAATTCCTAAGACTTAAACAACTTGATAATCAATAATGGCCTATTAACTCGGTCACTAACACCCCTCTTTCCTTATCCCCACTATATATATCCCACTCTCCCTACAAATTGTTATAAGTAAACCCATCCAAATTCTCAATTTATGATATCTCATATACTCAATTGATTTTATTAAGGAAAATAATCAAGAAAATGGGTCAAATCAAACGTCGATGGAATCCTGATACGGTCAAAATTATTTCTCAAATAATAAGTAAAGCGGTCGTATATAGTAAAGAACCCAACTAATGAGGTTGGGGTCGATCCCACGTGGAAATCAGACTTAACTTTGTTCTATTATTACTATTATTTAGTAAACTCTTTCCCTAGAAAGCAAGAGATAAAGAAGGGTTTTTTTATTTCTAAATTAATGAAAATAATTAACTAAATTAAAGTAAAAAACCAACAGATTCAAATCTCGGAGCTTCATCAATTAATAAAAATAACTAGGGCTTAAGTGTTCCGCACAGGTTCCTAACTTGATAATTCTAACTATAACAATTCTTACCTAGTATCTTGCATGTAAAGTGATATGTTGTGTATCTCTTAATCATTGGTCCGACATCTAGAAAATTTCACTCCTCACCTTGGTATGACTACGTGTGTTGCTATACTAACCCTTACCTTTACATAATATTAAGCATTGTATTCAATATTTGACTAAGTTATTACCTCGTAAAAATTGACACTAGCCTATTAGATAGTGTACACTAAATCTATGTTGAGAATTCTTTTCCTATTATCTACCTCCTTAGTCCAGCAATTAGCATTAATGCGAGTTTTAACGTTGGCCATCCGTTAAAAAGACTTCTGAACGAAAGAATTATCAATACATGCAAGACACTATTCTAGAATTGCTATTTTAGTTAGATTTTACCTCATTATTCACCCATGGTTCCCACAACCCTAGTTATGGAGTTTAGTTAACCATGGTCATAATCACACTATTCATATATTTAATATTAGAATTCATGCACTTACTTTAATAAGAAAGAATAAAATCCAGAAATTCACTTGATTAATCAACACCACCAACAACCAATTTCAGAAAAAGTGTATCAATAAATGAACTAATTCTTCAATACTTGATCAAGAGATCTAAAGATTATCGAAAAGTAAAAGTCTAACTCAAAAGTCTCCTCCCAAAAACGAGATTTTTCGAACTATTTATAATAAAAACAAAAAAAGTAATAAAAGAAGGGTTCTAATTACTAAATTTTTTTTGAAACGTGTCTGAGTCGACGGACCTCGTGACGGAGCGTAGTGGACACGACGGGCCGTCATGGCCTCCGTCGTCCCATACTTCACAATTTCTTCTGTTGTTTTTTTCATTACCCTCAACGAATAGGTATGACGAACTATTCCAAGAGAGACGGTCCGTCGAGGGTCTCCGTTCCATAATAATTTAAATTCTTGGAATTTGGGTACTGGGACTACTCTCTGATTATTACGACGAACTAGCAGGACGGACTATCGTGGATATGACGGTTCGTCATGGACTTCCGTAATCCTACACTAGGTAAGACTTCGCCATCTTCCTTCAACATCTTCTCTCCTCACTACGAATCCACCTAAGGACTGTCGCAGACTCGACCGACTGTCATAAGCTCCATAGGTGGTCTCTTCTGCATTTCTCGCTCAAAAACTTCCGCTTTCATCTTTGGACAGATTTCCTGCAAATAAGGAGAAACTTACTGTCACGACCCAAAACGAGCCGCGAGTGGCACCCACATTTATCCTCCTATGTGAGCGAACCAACCAATCTATACCCCAGTCATTTACAATATTTCAACCATAATGAACAAAATACAATGCGGAAGACTTAAAACTCATTAATATAAGCCAATAAATAACATCTAAAATTTAATACTTATTATTCCCAAAATCTGGAAGTCATCACCACAAGAACATCTATCCTCAAATTAGTAAATCTAAGAGTATTTAAGAACTAAATTAAGTAAAAGGAATGGTCCATGACCGAACTTCAAGACATCAAGACGTGAAGGAGAGAATCCAGTATGAGCTAGGAACAATAGCTCACCCTGAAATCTGATATGTTAAAGACTGGCTAGAGTTGCGGACGAGTCGAAGTTGATGACACGTTTGCTGCATTCCATAAATAACGAAGAAAAAGAATACAATTAGGGGTCAGTACAAGGAACACGTATAGAGTAGGTATCATTGGCCAACTCAAAATAGAAATCAATATATATAAAATAATAATATAAAATAAACTACATACTCAACAGGTGACGCAACAAGTACCATAACCATTGGCAACAACACCAAGCATATCTATGAGGACTCAAGCCTCCACACCATACTCATTTGGGAAACAGGTTCTTTAAATTTGAGTATATTAACATAATTCAAGATTCATTCTCTTTATTATCCTGGTGTCGGAACGTGACACTCCGATCCTCTACTATCCTGGTGTCGGAACGTGACACTCCGATCCTCTACTATCCTAGTGTCGGAACGTGACACTCCGATCCTCTACTATCCTGGTGTCGGAACGTGACACTCCGATCCCCTAATACTCATTATTTTCCAGTTCATCAACCTTCCTTTATGTCAAGACATCATCATTAATAGAGAGGTTTTAAGGTTAAGATTCAACAGCCTCATCATGCTAATTCATCATAATTATATAATCACATCATGCAACCACACAATTAAGCATATAGAAGACTTTACAATACTACCCCATACATATCAATCGCTATTTAGAGTTTACTATGAGATAGCATAAACCATAACCTACCTCCACCAAAGAATCGTGATCAAGCAATCTACTTTCCAAAGCTGCGTTCTTTTTTTCTCTCGCTCGTTCTCTCTTTTTCTTTCTGATTTTTCCTTATTCAAACTCTTTTTCTTTTATCCTAATTATCATATAATTAAGTATAAAAGATGATAGAAGTAACCCACTATTTATTTCAAGGTTATCTCCCTTTAACCCCCAAGTAATTAAATTATTGACATTAACCCACTAACTTTATAATTACAGCAGGAATAGTCCAAAACGCCCCTTAAAAACTTTTAATAGAAATCCGACCCAGTCAGGGTTACGCAGCCTGTGACGGTCCGTCATGACTGTGACGGTCCGTCCTACAGGTCCGTCACAAAGTTAAGAGAGTTAATTTCTATGGAAGGGTTTGTGACGGTCCGTCGTGCCTACGACGGTCCGTCCTGCAGTTCCGTCACGAAGTTTAGAGAGTCGATCTCAGTACCCAAATTTCAGAATCTAAGTGTTTTGGAACGAGACCCCCTCGATGGTCCGTCGTGCCCATGACGATCCGTCGTGGATCCATCGACCCAGAATGTTTTTACCAGAAGTAAACTCTACTGCTCAAAACGACTAAACAGGTCGTTACAATAGATACCAATTTACCCATCGTTCGTCCTCGAACGATCAAGGAAAAAAAACAAGGGCGAAAAGGAGTACCTGAATCTGCAAACAGGTGTGGGTATCTTTCTTGCATATCAGCCTCCTTTTCCCAAGTGGACTCTTCAACTGGCCGATTCTTCCATTGAACTTTGATGGATGCAATCTCCCTTGATCTCAACTTGCGGATTTATCTATCAAGAATAGCAACAGGCTCCTCCCCATAAGACAAATTCTCATCAAGAAGAACTGAATCCCAACGAATAATGTAGTTTCCGTCTCCATGAATCTATTCAGCATAGACACATGAAATACCGGGTGCACTCCTGAGAGTCCTGGAGGTAATGCCAATTCATAAGCCACCTCCCCCACGCGCTTTAGCACTTCAAATGGACCAATATATCTCGGACTAACCTTCCCTCGTTTACCAAACCGCATCACCCCTTTCATGGGTGAAACCTTCAGCAAGACTTGTTCACCCTCCATGAACTCCAAGTCTCTAACCTTTCGATCTGCATATTCCTTCTGCCTACTTTGCGCCGCTAAAAGCTTTTATTGAATGGATTTCACCTTCTCTAGTGATTCCCTCAGGAGATCAGTACCCATGGTCTCACCTCAAATGCATCAAACCAACCAATGGGAGACCTACATCTTCTCCCATACAATGCCTCGAATGGGGCCATATCAATACTTGAGTGATAGCTATTATTGTATGAAAACTCTGTTAAGGGTAAGAAGTTATCACAATAACTACCAAATTCTATCACACATGCACGAAGCATATCCTCCAAAACCTGAATCGTTCGCTCAGACTGACCATCGATTGAGGGTGAAATGCAGTACTAAGGTCCAACCTAGTACCTAATTCAGCATGCAATGTTCTCCAAACCTTAGAAGTAGACTGCGTACCTCTGTCTGATATGATTGAAAGTGGAACCCCATGCAATCCAACAATTTCTGAGATATAGAGTTTGGCTAACTTCTCTGCGTTGTAAGTTACCTTAACCGGAATGAAGTGAGCAGACTTAGTTAACATGTCAACAATTACCCAAATAGAGTCAAACTTACCCAATGTCTTTGGAAGACCAACCACGAAATCCATTGCAATTCTTTCCCACTTCCATTCAGGAATGGGCATTCTCTGAAGTGTTCCTCCGGGTCTTTGGTGTTCATACTTTACTTGTTGACAATTCGGGCATTGGGCAACAAAATCAGCAATGTCACGCTTCATCTACTCCACCAGAAATGTTGCTTTAGGTCACGGTACATCTTGGTTGCACCATGATGTATAGAATATGCTGATTATGAGCCTCTGTAAAAATGGTGTAGATCAAATCATCAACACGGGGCACACATACCCTTCCATTAATTCTCAAAACGCCTTCATCATCAATTATTGCCTTTTTAGCCTCTCCTCGCATCACCATATCCCGAATTCGGCTTAGTTTCTCATCATCAAACTATTTTCCCTTAATCTTGTCAAGAAAAGAAGATTTTGCCTCCACACAGGCCAAAAATCCTCCTTTCTCTAGTATTTCCAGTCTCATATAGTCGTTAGCCAAGTTTTGGACCTCTCTAGCCAATGGGCGTCTAGAAACTTGTAAGTGGGCTAAACTACCCATGCTCCCTGTTTTTCTACTTAAAGCATCTGCCACCACATTTGCTTTTCCTGGGTGATACAATATAGTAACATCGTAGTCCTTCAGTAGTTCCATCCACCTCCTCTGCCTCAAATTCAAATCCTTCTGAGTAAAAACATATTGTTAACTACGATGGTCTGTATAGACTTCACACTTAACCCCATATAGATAGTGTCTCCATTGCTTTAATGCAAATACCACTGCAGCCAACTCCAAATCGTGGGTCAGATAGTTACGTTCATGCACTTTTAATTGCCATGAAGCATAAGCAATCACATTTATCTCTTGCATTAGCACTGCACCCAACCCAGAATAAGATGCATCACAATAAAAAATGAAATTCTTGCCTTCCACTGGCAAGGTAAGAATTGGTGCAGTAGTCAACAAGGTCTTGAGATTCTGGAAGCTTTCTTCACATTCATCCGACCATACAAATGGAACATTCTGCTTAGTCAAATTTGTCAGTTGGGAGGCAACAGAAGAAAATCCCTTGACAAATCGACGGTAGTAGCTAGCTAAACCAACAAAGCTCCTTACCTCTGTAACATTGGTAGGTCTTACCCAACTCTTCACTGCTTCGATCTTAGAAGGATCCACCATCACTCCATCCTTAGAAACCACGTGCCCCAAGAAGGACACTGAATCTAGCCAAAACTCACACTTGGAAAATTTGGCATAAAGCCTTTTCTCCCTCAACACTTCCAACACAATCCTCAAATGCTCCTCATGTTCTTTCCTTCTCTTTGAGTATACCAGTATATCATCAATAAACACAATGACAAAGAGATCCAGATATGGCTTAAAAATCCCGTTCATCAGGCTCATGAACGCAGCAGGGGCATTCGTTAGTCCAAAAGACATTACTAAGAATTCATAATGCCCATACCTGGTTCGAAAAGCAGTCTTTGGCACATCTGCTGCCCGTATTTTCAATTGATGATAACCAGACCTCAAATCGATTTTTGAGAAGGTACAAGCACCTTGTAACTGATCGAACAAATCATCAATGCGAGGAAGAGGATACTTGTTCTTAACAGTTACCTTATTTAGTTGCCTGTAGTCTATGCACATCCTAAAACTTCCATCCTTCTTCTTCACAAATAAAACAGGAGCACCCCAAGGGGATGCACTTGGTCTAATAAAGCCTTTCCCCAACAACTCCTGAAGTTGGGCCTTTAACTCCCTTAACTCTGCTGGAGCCATTCTATAAGGGGGTATGGAAATGGGGCGAGTACCCGGCTCCAGATCAATACAGAAATCAATGTCCCTATCCGGTGGCATACCAGGAAGGTCTGCAGGAAACACATCCAGAAACTCACGGACTATCGAAACAGACTCAATCGAAGGTACTTGGGAAGTATCATCCCTGAGATGTGCCAAGAAAGCTAAACAACCCTTACTCACCATTCTCTTAGCACGAAGGAAGGAGATGATACGAACTGGGGTGGAAGTATAGTTACCCTCCCACACTAGCGGATCTGTCCCAGGCTTGGCCAATGTCACAGTTTTAGCATTACAATTTAAGATAGCAAAATTTGGAGAAAGCCAAGTCATACCCAAAATTACATCGAAATCAACCATCTCTAGAATAATCAAGTCTACATGAGTATTGTTCCCCACAAAAGTAACAAGACAAGACTTATACACCTTCTCCACTATCACAGACTCACCCACCGGAGTAGAGACACGAATGGGCATGTCAAGTAAATCACATTGTAAATCAAGACCAATAACAAATGAGGAAGATACATATGAAAATGTGGATCAAGGATCAAATAAGACAGAAGCCATGCAATCACAAACCAAAAGATTACCTGTGATAACAGCATCAGATGTCTCCGCTTCAGACCTCCTAGGGAAAGCATAACAATGGGCCCTATCAACTGTCTGCCCGTTGCCCCTACCATGTTGCACCGCAGTAGCTCCAGTTTGCCCGCCACCCCGGTTGATTTGGTGACCTCCATTACCTTGGCCACCCCGTCCTCCAGAATAGTGGCCTCTTCCATGACCACCTCTACCTCTGACTATTGGGGGTCTGTAACTCTGTCTTGGACAATATCTTAATATGTCCAGTCTCCCCACATCCATAACACTCTCTGGGTTCAAGCATAGGTCTCTGTGAGAACGACGAAGTCTAGGGAGAACCTCCTAACTCAGCGGAATGCTGACTGGTCTGTGCTGGGCCCCCAGCTACAGCCTGCAGTGAAGACTGAATAGGCTGAGCTGTGTAACCTCCCGAACTCTGTCCTCTGGAGTAAGAACCATTAAACTCACCTCCCTTGCGGAACCTCTTAAATGTCGACGCCAGGGTGAAGTCGTCCGGCTTCACCCCTTCCACCTCTATCACAAAATCAACCACTTCTTGAAAGGATTTTGCTGCAGCCGCTACCTGTAAGGCTGGAATCTGCAAGTCTGACCTCAATCCCTTCACAAAACGGCGAATCCTCTCTTGTTGACTGAAGCAAAGTTGGGTGGCATACCTGGATAGTGCGCGAAACTTAGCCTCATAAGTAGTAACCGACATCCTGCCTTGCTCTAGGCTCATGAACTCATCTCTCCTCCTATCCCTCAAAGTACGGGGTATATACTTCTCCATAAATAAACTAGAGAATGATGCCCAAGTCATAGGTGGTGTTTGTGCTGGTTGACACTCAACATACGACCGCCACCACATTTTGGCATTTCCTTGAAACTGATAGGTCACAAACTCAACGCCAAATCGTTCTACTATGCCCATCTTATGTAGCAACTCATGACAATCAACCAGAAAATCATAGGCATCCTCAGATTCATCACCCTTGAAGACTGGAGGTTTCAACTTCAAGAATTTAGTGAAAAGTTCATGTTGATCACTAGTCATTATAGGCCCTGTAGTCAATCGAGGAAACGTGCCTATTTCCAATGAGGCATCCATGCGGGGAGCCATTGCAGCTGCATGTTGTACCCCTGGAACCTGAGGTGATGGTGCAGAAAACACTGGAAGTGTCTGGCCCTAATCAGATAACCCGCTAAGATAGGCAAGAACCTGGTTAATCATCTCTGGGGTAGGTTGGGGTGGTAACTCCTCATCTGGAACTTTTTCATTTTTCCCTTCCTCACCCTCTCTTACTACCTCATCATTAAAAGCTTTTAGCGGCGCAAAGTACTAGCTGGGCCAGGTGTTTGTCCTCTACCTCTGGAGGACGTCCTTCCGCGACCTCTACCACGACCTCTTGCCACTGCTCCTCTTCGAGCTACAGCCCCAGTGGCTAGCTCAGACGCATCCTGTCTTGCCGGTGTTGGTGTTGGCACAGTTGTTGCTCTAGTTCTAACCATCTGCGAAATAGAGTGAGGATGTCAGATACAAATTTGTATCACCTAGATACCAATTGGATCCAAGTAATAGCACGAAAGAAAGAAAGAATGGAATTTTCCTAATGTCCTATAGCCTCTGAAAGAAAAGTAAAGGCGTCCCCCTACCGTTCCTCAAGACTCTACTATACTCGTTCTTGTGTGATGAGACCAACGAACCTAATGCTCTGATACCAAGTTTGTCACGACCCAAAACGAGCCGCGAGTGGCACCCACATTTATCCTCCTATGTGAGCGAACAAACCAATCTAAACGCCAGTCATTTACCAATATTTCAACCATAATGAACAAAATACAATGCGGAAGACTTAAAACTCATTAATATAAGCCAATAAATAACTTCTAAAATTTAATACTTATTATTCCCAAAATCAGGAAGTCATCACCACAAGAACATCTATCCTCAAATTACTAAATCTAAGAGTATTTAAGAACTAAATTAAGTAAAAGGAATGGTCATTGTCCGAACTTCAAGACATCAAGATGTGAAGGAGAGAATCCAGTCTGAGCTAGGAACAATAGCTCACCCTGAAATCTGATATGCTGAAGACTGGCTAGAGTTGCGGATGAGTCGAAGTTGATGGCACGTTTGCTGCATTCCATAAATAACAAAGAAAAAGAATACAAGTAGGGGTCAGTACAAGGAACACGTACTGAGTAGGTATCATCGGCCTACTCAAAATAGAAAGCAATATATATCAAATAATAATATAAAATCAACTACATACTCAACAGGTGACGCAACAAGTACCATAACCGTTGGACACAACACCAAGCACATCTATGAGGACTCAAGCCTCCACACCATACTCATTTGGGAAACAGGTTCTTTAAATTGAGTATATTAACATAATTCAAGATTCATTCTCTTTACTATCCTGGTGTCGGAACGTGATACTCCGATCCCCTCAATATTCATTCTCTTTATTATCCTGGTGTCAGAACGTGACACTCCGATCCTCTACTATACTGGTGTCGTAACGTGACACTCCGATCCTCTACTATCCTGGTGTCGGAACGTGACACTCCGATCCTCTACTATCCTGGTGTCGGAACGTGACACTCCGATCCTCTACTATCCTGGTGTCGGAACGTGACACTCCGATCCCCTAATACTACGTGTCGGTTCGTGACTCCCAATCCTCTAATCTCATTATTTTCCAGTTCATCAACCTTCCTTTATGTCAAAACATCATCATTAATAGACAGGTTTTAATGTTTAAGATTCAACAGTCTCATCATTCTAATTCTTCACAATTATATAATCACATCATGCAACCACACAATTAAGCATATAGAAGACTTTACAATACTACCCAATACATATCAATCGCTATTTAGAGTTTACTATGAGATAGCATAAACCATAATATACCTCCACCGAAGAATCATGATCAAGCAATCTACTTTCCCAAAGCTGCGTTCTTCTCTTTCTCTCGCTCGTTCTCTCTTTTTCTTTCTGATTTTTCCTTATTCAAACTCTTTTTCTTTTACCCTAATTATCATATAATTAAGTATAAAAGATGATAGAAGTAACCCACTATTTATTTCAAGGTTATCTCCCTTTAACCCCCAAGTAATTAAATTATTGACATTAACCCACTAACTTTATAATTACAACAAGAATAGTCCAAAACGCCCCCTAAAAACTTTTAACAGAAATCCGACCCAGTCAGGTTACGCAGCCTGTGACGGCCCGTCATGACTGTGACGGTCCGTCCTGCAGGTCCGTCACAAAGTTCAGAGAGTTAATTTTTGTGGAAGGGTTTGTGACGGTCCGTCGTGCCTACGACGGTCCGTCCTGCAGTTCCGTTACGAAGTTCAGAGAGTCGATCTCAGTACCCAAATTTCAGAATCTAAGTGTTTTGGAACGAGACCCCCTCGATGGTCCGTCGTGCCCATGACGGTCCGTCGTGGGATCCGTCGACCTAGACAGTTTTTATCAGAAATAAACTCTACTGCTCAAAACGACTAAACAAGTCATTACACTTACATAAAAATTAATACAAAAAGGCTTTGGGACACACACTAAACTTATTAAAAAAAATAAAAATACCGTGAAACCACGGTACATCAACACCCTCAACTTAAATTTATTGTTTGTCCTCAAGCGACGCACTATGACTCACTACAAAATCTTTGTACAAGAGTATCCATATTTTATCTTTGCAATCATTTGCCTATCAATCCCAATCATTCTAATCATTTTTATGAATGTTATCACTATTAGGCTTGAATTATCTGGAACCAGACCATGACAGAGGCTCACCATGAACTGACACCTATCCTCTTCAATTTCTCACCGAGGTGCTAATATTTCCGGTATTGCAACTAGTGTCCTCACTTCAAAACAACATTCTCATTTTTCACACAATGATTTAAGTTTGAGTATAAGGATTACTTTTCAACATTCACTCTCAGAACAAATTCACAACTCATTCATACATATTGCCATAAGTTTGCCCTTATTTTCACTGCTTTAAGTTCGCTATACAACTCTTAGGATGATGATAGGACTTTCTTTGCTTGTAACATAGGCTCAGGGGTAGGTAGGGTATATTAAGGTATACTTTAGTGACTTGTTTCCCTTCTCGACATATCGGCTAAACGTACCACCTTTTTATCGTTTTATTTCGCACAATTTCTCAATTTTCTTATTATCTTGCTGTTTTCCCTTTCTTATCCTTATATGTAAGTGACTTTCTACTTTTTTTAGTCACTTTTGTTTTGTTCTTTCTTTCTCTTCATTCTTTCAACCCCATTTTTCAGAGTATTCCTTATAACAACTACCCTCAACTCATGACTTTCCCATGAGTCAACGTTCACAATACCCACGGTTGGGTCAGGGACATGACAAGGTTGTTTTCTACATTAGCCACCATCAACTTATTATTTTGGCATAAACTGAGATGCACATATCCAAGGAGGGATCAAGGCAACACATTGTTCCCAGAGAAGATCAGTTGGGGTGAAAAAGAAAGATCTGTTTGTAGGATCAAATCATTTGGATAAATACGGTATTAATTTCATTTGTTTTTCTTATTTGGGCTCAAGATTGACTATTTCAAACAAAGGACTATGATCCTTTCCGAATAGTTCATTTTGGTTTACTTTTAACAAGACTAACCAAGCAAGTTCTAGCTCAGTGTCAATGGTGGATCCTTCAAATTTTCCTCACACTCACTTGACATTCATTACATTCCCATATTATAAGACACCTAGTTTGAGTCCTGGATTTAAGGTCATGTAGTATTGTATCTCTATGTCATGTTTAAAGCCACACAATTATCAATTACTATGCCTAGTCATGCATCATTTTCATATCGGGATATCATATTTGTTTTAGCCATCATGATTCAGAGTTATACTATGTACACAAGATATAACATGCCGGTTCAACAATTAAAGTAATCAGTCTTTTGGGGAAACAAGAACACATGAAAGAAAGCCCCACGTTAATTGGGCTACACAGACTTACACACATGTAAGAAAACCCCAAAAGAGGATCATGAATTGGGCTACTCAGACTTCACCCTATCACTCACTTTCCATCTATCCCACCCCCAACAAAAAGATATGCAATTGTCCCCAATGCATCCAAAAACTGAAGTATAAGAGTGGTAGGTGAAGCAAACTTGAGGTGTAAAGCGCCGGCGATCAGCAAGCTGATGGGTCCGGTTCCCCGGAACCCACTACCTCTGTAGTCTGCACACCCTCAGTAGTGTCCTCATCTGCAACAACACTATCAGGTCTCCGCATCTTGGAGTAGTAGTGAAACACGATGGACCAGGTGACGACCCATCGCGAGTATAACACACCGTCATGGGGTCCGTCATATCTTACTTCAACAATGTTTATTTGGAGACCCTCAGAAGGGAAGTCTATGATAGTTATGACAGATAAGCAGGACGAACCATCGTGATAATGACGGTCCATCGTCGATGTCCGTCGTGTGGCACTTATAAAAAGTATGGAGACCCATAGGAAAGATGTCTCTGACCGTCATGACGGTTGTGCAGGAAAGACCGCCGTGGATGTCCGTTAGAGGAGACTTATTAAATGTTTGAGATCCTAATCATAGGGTCTCTAACAACCATAACGGCTGTGCAGAACGGACCATCGTGAGAATGACGGTCCGTCGCATATGTCCGTTGGTGGACACTTAGAGAAAATGAATAGTGGGGTGTTGCTGGTTAATGATGCAACGAGTCCCTGACGACGGTCCGTCACAGTTGCAACGGTCCGTCATGGGTTTTGTCGCACATGCCCTAATTTTGAAAATAAATTAAAAACGTACCTAGAACAACGGATTCATGCGACGGTCCGTCGCAAGCGTGACAGTTCGTCGATGTATCCGTCAGTGAATGTTGCAGAGTGATTTTCTGTAGAATTTTCTGGTGATGTGCTACCTGAAAATTTAAAACCTATTAGTAGAAAATGCTACCATTACTATAAAGAAAACTATAGTTGGGTTAGAGGATACGTATTGGGTTGCCTCCTAACCAGCGCCTGATTTAACGTCGCGGCACGACTGAAGACACTTGATTACTCTGACTTCATCAAGAAAATAGTACCAACCTTTTCCGTCAAGTCTATCCATTACATGATCCATGAAGGGCATAGGAAAATAGTCTTTTTCGGTCCATGCATTTAATATACCGTAATCCAGACACACCCTCCATCCAGTATTCGGTCTCTTTGGAACAAGTTCATTTTTCTCATTGGGAACCTCATTCATTCCCACTTTCTTAGGTGCACACTGAACAGGGCATACCTAACTACTATCGGCGATCAGATATATTACTCCGGCATCCAACCATTTTATGATTTCCTTCTTCACGACCTCTTGCATAGGTGCATTTAAGCGTCTCTGGTGATCAATACTTGGCTTATGATTGGGCATGAGTTGGATTTTATGAGAACAAATACCAGGAGGGATCCTAATAATGTCTGCAATAGTCCATCCAATAGCTCTTTTGAACCTTTATAGCACTTTCACTAAACTCTCAACTCGTTGTTCATTCAGGTCTGATGCAATGATTACCGGCAAAGTCTCACCATTTCCTAAGAATTCATACCTGAGATGAGGTGGGAGAGCTTTTAGATCTAACTTTGGAGCCTCCTATATAGATGGTTTCGCGGGTGGAGACTCGCGATTCTTCATGTCTAACTTATATTTCTTTGGTTTAAACCGAACATCACCACGATCAAGAGACACTAATGCTTCTACACCTAGACGTTCTTCTATTCGTGTCTCAAATGACTTACCAACTTTGTAGGATATAGAAGATACCGATTGGAGCTCACCACTCTGCCTCATGGAACTACAAATGTTGAAGGTCAATTCTTCATTTTTCATCTAAAATTTCATCTGCCCCTTTTCCATATCAACTAAGGCTCTACGCGTAGCAAGGAATGTCCTCCCAAGAATAATAGGCACTTCAAAATTGACTTCACAATCAATAATAACAAAATCTACCGAAAATATGAATGACTCCACTTTTACTAGCACATCGTGGAGTATCCTTATAGGCATTTTTATTGTTTGATCGGCCATCAGTAGCCGCATCGCACTGGGCTTTGTATCACCCAAACCCAACTTCTTGTAAATCGAGAGGGGCATGAGATTATGCTTACCCCCAGATCACATAGTGCTTTCGAAAAATGTAATGACCCGATTGTACAAAGAATAGTGAACGCACCCAGATTTTCTTTCTTTTATAGTAGAGATCTTGTAGCAATAGCACTACAATGCTGCATTCTATCATCATCCTTAAAAGTGACCGATCTTTTTTTCTGTAACCAAATCTTTCATAAACTTGGCATAACCAGGCATTTGTTCTAGATCTTTTACCAAATGGACATTGATAGAAAGCTGTTTCAACATTGTTATAAAACGCCGATAATTTTCATCCTCGGTATTTTTCACAAATCTTTGAGGAAAGGGGGTGGTGGTCTAGGGATGGGAGTTACCTTTTTAGGCACTTCAAATCTTTTCTTGTGTTATCTTCTACTTCACCACTAACCTCTACCTCTTTATCATTATCTTTTATCACCTTTTCTTCATTAGACGGCATAGGTGAGTCAATGGTTTGCTTACCACCCCAAATTATGATTGCCATACAGTGTCCATTATTTTTTTGATTTGGACAGTGTTTCTAGGAAGAGTGCTCAGTTGCCGTGTGTTCACAGTCGCAAATAATTGGGCCATTTGCAACTCAAGCTGCTTAATCGATATTGCATGTGTATCAATTTTCTGCCCAATAACCGCTAAATTACTTGTTAACTCTTTAATGTGCTCATCACTAGCATCGAACCTCCTCATAATTTTGTGAAACATATCCTCAACTCGCGTCATACTACCTCCACCATCCCTAGGAGCAACTTCACGATTTGAGGAGGAACATAGGGCCCGTTCTTATCATTTATGTTACCATAGCTACCCTGTTGAAGTTTTTCTCGCGGTTGTAATTTACATCTCCGACATAATTACACTCACGGTTATAGTAACTATAGTTCCGACCTTGGTTTCCTTGACCTTCGCGCCAATTCTCCCAATTTGAGCCTTGGGCATTCGGTCGGAAACCCCCCGTCTGCTCATTTACCGCATAGGAATCCTACTCATAAAAATATTCATCAATTGGTGGTGGTGGTGGTTTAGAGAAGTAGTTCACTTCATTTATCTTTTTTGCTCCCCTAGTGATATGTTTTAATATCAACCCAAGCTTAGTTCTCATTTGAGCCATCTCTTCACGAATCTCATCTGTGGATGGGTTGTGTCTGGATTGCACTGCGAAGGTATTTCTTGCAGTACCTGACTTCCTAGTACTCCAAGCTTTATTATTCTGGGAGATTTTCTCTAACTTTTTGGCAATCTCAGCATAAGGACACTCCCCATAAGAACCACCCGCTATCCAATACCGCTTTATTATTATTATCTTGTCACCGATAAAAGTATTCCTTCAGTGACTCATCATCTATGCGGTGATTGGGGACACTTCTCAAAAATAAAGTGAATCTATCCCAAGAACTGCTAACTGACTCTCCTGGTAGTGCCACAAAGTTGTTTACTCTGTCTTTGTGATTATTTTTCTTGGAGACCGGGTAGTAATGTGCTAAGAAAACATCCCTTAGTTGGTTCCAAGTGAAAATTGAGTTATAAGGGAGATCAGTTAAACAAATAGCAGCCTCTCCCGTCATTGAGTGATGAAATACTCTTAGTACTATTACATCTAAATTAAAATGAGGCATCCCTACACAGCTTTTACATATTGCCCTTACCTTAGCTATTTGGGCATGTGGGTCCTCAGAAGGTAGCCCTTAAAACAAACCTCTAGCAGTGAGCATTTGCATCAGACTACTAGTTACCACAAAGGTGTGGCCTTGTGGAAGAGGGGGCAAGACAAGTGGAACATCAAAGTCTGCAATATTATCATAACCTCTGTAGTATTCTTGAGGACGTGGAGCGGTATTTTCTCCCATTGTTGATTTTAGAAAGGATCATCAGGTAATAACTGACCATGAGCATCAACTGGAGTTGGGATGTTCTAGTTTGGATCATCATCATCAATACCCAAGTTTCGATTCATATTGCATAGTGTACGCTCTAATTCGTGGTCGTAGGGAAACAAGGGTTGTCTTCCTCTCTGTGCATTTTGCATACTAGTAACCTAATTCTGCAAGAATAAAACAATAGAAAATTAAAACTAAGAAAACATTGACTAAACTTTAGTAATAAGTTTAAGTTAATCTAAAAGCTACTTTCCCCGGCAGCGGCACCAAAATTTGATACGCTCAAACTTACTTGTCAAATAAGAAGTAAAGCGTTCGTATCAACTAAAGAACCCAACTAATAAGGTTGGGGTCGATCCCATGAGGAAAATAGTTCAGACTTTACTTTATCCTATTATTACTATTATTTAATCAACCATTTCCCTAGAAAGCAAAATACAAAAAAGGGGGTTTTTATTTCTAAATTAATGAAAATAATTAACTAAATTAAAGTAAAAAACTAACAGATTCAAATTTCTGAGCTTAATCAATTAATAAAAGTAACTAGGGCTTAAGTGTTCCCCACAGGTTCCTACCTTGATAATTCAAACTAAAACAATAATTTTCTAGTATCTTGCATGTAAAGTAATAAGTTATGTATCTCTAAATCCTTGGTCCAGCATCTAGAAAATTTCACTCCGCACCTTGGTCCGTCTATGTGTGTTGCTATACTAACCCTTACCTTTACCTCATATTAAGCATTCGATATTTGACTAAGTTATTACCTCGTACCAACCGACACTAGCCTATAAGATAGTGTACACTAAATCTATGTTGAGAATCTTTTCCTATTATCTACCTCCTTGGTCCGGCAAGTAGAATTAAGGCGAGTTCTAACGTTGGTCATCCCTTAAAAAGACTTCTAAATGAAAGAAGTATCAATACATGCAAGACACTATTCTAGAATTGTTATTTTAGTTAGATTTTAACTCAATATTCACCCATGGTTCCCACAACCCTAGTTATGGAGTTTAGTTACCATGATCATAATCACACTACTCATATATTTAATATAAGAATTCATGCACATACTTTAATGAGAAAGAATAAAATCCAGAAATTCACTTTATTAATCAACAAAAGCACCAACAATCAATTCCAGAAAAAGTGTATCAATTACTGAAATTAATCCTTCAATACTTGAACAACAGAACTAAAGATTATCGAAAAGTCTAACAGTTTAACAAAAAGTCTAACCCAAAAGTCTCCTCCCCCAAACGAGGTTTTTCGAACTATTTATAATAAAAACAAAAAACGTAATTAAAGAGGGATTTTAATTACTGAAAATCTGTCCAAACGCGTCAAAGTCGACGGACCTCGTGATGGACAGTAGTGGTCACGACGGGCCATCATGGCCTCCGTCGTCCCATATTTCATAAATTCTTCTGCTGCTTTCTTCATTGCCCTCAATGAACAGGTATGACAGACCGTTCCAAGAAGGATGATCCGTCGAGGGTATCCGTTCCATAATACTTTAACTTCTTGGAATTTGGGTACTAGGACTACTCTCTGATCATTATGATGAACCAACAGGATGGACCGTCGCGGCTGTGACAGTCTGTCATGGACTTCCGTAATCCCACACTAGGTCATTCATTCCCATCTTCCTTTAGCAGCTTCTCTCCTCACTACGATGTCACCTACGGACCGTCACAGACTCGACGGACCATCACAAGCTTCGTAGATGGTCTCTTTTTCATATATCGCTAAAAGACTTTCGTGTTAATTTTTTTACAAATTTCCTGCAAATAAGGAGAAGCTTACATAAAAATCAATACAAAATGACTCTTGGACACACACTAAACTTAAGGAAAAATCATCAAAAATATCGTGAAACCACGGTACATAAAATCCTGGAGAGGATGAACGATTAAAGAAGCTAGTAGAGGAACATGGAGCAAAGAACTGGTCGTTTATCAGCCAATCATTTCCTAGTCGAACTGAAAAATCATGTAGGGAGCGTTGGTGTAATCATCTTAATCCTCAATCATATCATCATCCTTTAACTACTGAAGAAGAAGATACTATTTTCAAAGCTCATTCCAAATTCGGTAATCAATGGGCTATGATAGCATCTTTATTGCCGGGTCGAACCAATGACTTCATAAAAAATCAATGGAATTCCACCCTTAAACGGAAACACTCTTCTATGTCAGAAGACTTGATATTTGAAAATCCTCAACTTCCTTTGAAGAGATCATTTAGTGTGGGTATAAGTATAAATTCAGGAAACCCATCTGAATCTCATTTGAAATTTTCTAGGTTTCCTCAATTGTGTCATTATCTGCCTACTATACCACCTTGTCAAGATTTACCTCTTTCAACATATTCATCGGTAATTCCTGATCCATTAACATCTCTGAGTTCATATGGGTATGATTTGAGCAATTTGGGTATATCTAGGTGCCCTTCGTTGAGCCTTTATCCGCACATTCCCCCATTAGTTGAAATTTTTCCTCATTCATCAGTTTCACCAGTAATTCCTAATCCTTTAACAATTGTGAGTCCATATGAATCTGATCGAAGAAATTCAAATTTAGCTAAGTTACCTCATTTAATTCTTAATTCTTCCATTACTCAACTAGGTGAAATTATGCCTCTTTCAGTAGTTTCACCAGTATTGCATGGTCCATCAACAACTTGAGTCTCTCTTTACCTTGATCCAAATCTGGTGAGAATTTGAATCCGATAAACCGAATTGAGAAAGTAGCTGAATTGACACCTGTATCAACATCTGAACCCAATCTATCAAATTTTATGTCCCAAACTTCAACAACTCATAATGATAATTCTGGTCTTACAAGTATGGAGATACAGTTGTTGAGCCAAAATATTTGGAAAGTGTTACAAGATATGATACGAAAAGAAGTAAAAAATTATGTGTCTCAATTAGAGAATGAAAGGGATTCAATGAACACAGAAGCAACAATTGATGCTACTGTCAACAACATTGGTGTTAGCAAAGATTGAATACAAGTTGAATAAGGAGGAGGAGGAAAAATGAAGAGATCATAGTTATTATTTTCTTTAAACTTTAATTGTTTTAATATTATCTTATTAATCTATTTTAAGAATGTAGGATAAGAGAGCAGAACTATCTATATTCATAAGAAGTGTATGGAAGGCCCAATCACCCCCACACTACCCCACTCCTCCCCAAAAGATTTAGAGAGAGATTAGAAATGATGAATCTTCAATTAACTTTTATGATGAAAAGAAAATTTTTTGTATCATTTGAAGTGTTGTTATTATTAGGCTTTTCTTTGGTACTTCTATATTTAAATTTAACTATTGAGATAATGTACTATGGTATTTGATAAACTAAATTTTATTTGAGGCGATATCATAAAGAAAATTAATCGGTGATATATTAAATTAATAGATGGTATGATTTTTAATTTTTTAGAGTGATAACTATTTTAAAATTGATGATCATTTTTTATATTTAGAAATGCTTTAATTTTAAATTTATTTGTCATTATTTTACCATAAAAAAATGATCTATAGTCATATAATTGTGTTAATACATAATTAAGTTGAATTAACTATATAAAATAAATTTAAATATATGACATGACCTATATTAATTAATAATTAGAATGAAAATAAATATCAATATAACCCAAAAGGGAGTAAAGGTAGTAGCTAACGAAAACAAACAATGAAAGGGTTTATTTTAATAAAGATAATTAAAAAGACAATTTTAATTATTTTTGTTTTACTTCTGAATTAATTGTCAAGTTTTATCGCATTTATGGTTCAACTGATGAATTCAAAGGTACAAGTAGGGCATCCTAAAAGTCTAAAAGTCTTGTTAACTCTTCAATACTAGATAAGTGAGTCTGACTTATGTTATTCACATGTTCAACTTGATAATGAAAGGCGTACAGTTAATTTTATGGAGAGATAGTCAATCAAGAATGGACTATTCTTTTTCTAAATAAGTCATGTATTTTGATTTCATATATATAAAAAAAGTATTATATGATTTATGCATCATTTATTGGAATAAATCACAAAAGACAGATTATTATTTTCATTGTGTTGTTCTATTTGTATGACATTTTGAAAGTCAATGAAAGTATTTTTCCAAACATACTATATATTACGAAGCTCGAGCATTAAAAATTTCTATAAGAGAAATAATGTCGAGCATCTGACATACATGGTGTAAGTGCCAAAATGCCTTATCTCATTTGGGTTCACTTGAAAATGACAATGGTTCTCTAAAAACTTAACAAATGCAACATCTGAATGTAATTTTATTATTTTATTTGATGAAACATTAAAGATTAATCTAATAACGTAATATGTAGAAGAACATGATTGGTTGAATAATTTTTTATAATACTAGACACATGTGGTCAAAGATTTTTGATAATCATGTGTTTAGTGCTTGATAAAAAGTGACATCTCGAAGTATTAATCATCTCTAAATGGATTTGGACATTCAAATTCTTACTTACATATTTGTATGATTGATTATGAGAAAAATGTATTTACTAAGTAGCAGTTGAATAAAGAAAAAAATGACATCAAGTATAATTAATAACATAAGCCTATTCTTGTTGATAGATATAGTTTAACTTTAACACAATTTATTTCAATCTACACTCATAAGATTCATAACATATTTGAGAATTTTTTTCAAAGAGGCTAGGACATGTTATTATGTTCAATTGAGACACAAGTATGTTGTGGTAGTCAAGTATCTCAAATGAAACAAAATCAAGTCTTTCCCTTGCGTGTTTCCTATGTTGGTCCTCAATTGAGTCTTTCCCTTGCTCAAGCACGTATTAGGGGACATGTAAATCCTGTATATATAGAAAAAAAATTAAACAATTTCAAAATTTATTACAATAGTCTTTTTACTTGTTATAGTAAATTACTTAAAGTATTTATTCTACGTTATAAATTAATACTTGTTAAATAGATCTAGCAAACAATTCATTTATGCTATTATGAAACAAAAGGTTTCACTATTAATATTTAATGCATAGAAATTAACCTATCAACCTCCTTTATGCATGAAGTACTGATAACGTCTGTAGATAAAAGAATTCATATCGAGATTAACTTATGGGAAAAAAGGAGAAAACTTTATGGATAGATTGTGTAACATAATTTTACACGATCACATTGCTAATAATATGATAATAAGTAATTCTCTATACTGAACATTAACGGCTAAACCAAAAAAAAAAGTTCATCATTAATGCATAGGAATTAACCTATGAACCTCCTTTGTATATGAAGTATTGATAATTTCTATATATAAAAGGATTCAAATCTAGATCATCTTATGGAAAAAGGTGCAAACACCATAAATAGATGGTGTAAAATTATTTTACATGATCACGTTGCTTATGATGTGATAATAAGTAATTCTCCATAATAAACATTAATCGCTAACAAGACAAATTACATAATAACCTATTATGATAATTCAATTTAGAAAATTTTAATATGTGACAATGATGTTTGTTAAAATGTGTATGCAGTTTTAAGGTTTATTAAGAGTATTATATGTTGTGTATATTTAAAGGAGAGAGTATTATATGTTGTGTATACTTAAATGAGAGAGTGAAACTTCAAAAGACATGCATAAACCTTTTTAAATTTTGTTTGAAATTGTTAATAAGAACAGTTAATCAGGTGCTCAATCGAAATATATTATTGTTTGAACTATAATATTCTCTGGGTGTGGAAACTTAGGAACTCCGATTGGGACCACCATATCTATCTTTGGGGAAATACCTATTGTAATTTCTTATAATATGTTTGTCTAAATATACTCCCTCTCTTATTCTTTCTCGTTACATATTGTTTTATGTTTGGTTGGTAATTACTAAAGCTATTTTCATGCAATTACTTGACGATTGATTGTGCAGTAGAAAATTCACTTAACACGATAAATAAATTAAATTTATTTGATGAAACTAATTGAAAGTTACTTTTGTCTCACTAATTGTTTGAAGTGGATGTGGTTTTATTGTGCTATTTTATTTGAATGATATTTTAAGAGTTATTTGTAAGTATTTTTCCACATCATATAACTTACAAAGCTCAAGAGTTAAAAATTTCCATAAGAGAAATAATGTCGAGCATCTGACATAGATTGTGTTAGTGCCAAATGCTCCATCTCATTTGAGTTCATTTGACAATGACAAAGATTCTTTATTTAATTTGACAAATGAAATATCTTAATGTAAATTTAGTATTGAATTTGAAGAAACATTAAAAATTATGCTAACAATGTAATATGTAGAATGACATGATTGATTGAATAATTTTTATAATACTAGACATATGTGGTCAACAATTTTTAATAATAATGTGTTTAGTGCTAGATGAAAAGTGACATTTCGAAGTATTAATCATGTTCTAAAATATGGATTTGGATATTTAAGTTCTTAATTACATATTTGTATGATTGATTATGAGAATAATGTATTTACTAAGTAGTAGTTGAATGAACAAAAAAATGACTTCAGGTGTAAATAATAACGTAAGTCTATTCTTGTTGTTAAATATAATCCAACGGTTACACAATTTTTTTTTTATATACACTCATAAGATTGATAACATATTGGAGAACCTTTTTTTTCCTAAAAGAGCTAGGGCATATTATAATGTTCAATTGAGACACAAGTATGTTGTGCTAGTCAAGTATCTTATATCAAATAAGAATGCATAATTTAACGAAGATCTGATTTGATGAGTTCAATTTTTATAATATTACATGTGACATGCAATTGCAAAACCAAATATTAATATATGGATATCTATGTGCACATTATCTACTTATATTTGTTTATTATTTATAAAACAATCTAAATATAATACATTACAAGTAAAAAATGTGCTTGAGGACAACCTATACACTCCATATCAACAACTTCTTTTACGGAAAGTCAAGTTACAAGTTAGTTTTCTTTTATTACTTTTTCGCATGAATTTTCTTATGTTAATCATAGTTCATAGGTATGTTGCTTTTGATTTGAATATAAATTAATTGAATATTTCACTTTTAACCTTGTTAAAAGTTTTGAGAGCACAATAAATATATTTTGCCAATAATTTCTTATATATGAATCATGTTAAACAAAATTTTGTATGATAATTATACCTATGTTATTTCCTTAATATGTTCTTAACATAATAATATGTTTCACTAATAAAACAAAGCAAAAGTATCCAACTCTTAATTAACTCCATACTTTACCAATATAGTCTTTCGCACACAAAAAAAGCATAAAGAAACATGAGCTAACAATCAAAATCAATAGTATATATTATACCATCAATTCATAATTATAATTAATATTAAAGTATCAAACATAGGTACATTTGCAAGCATCTTATCTTGGTCCTCAATTGAGTCTTTCCCTTGCTCAAGCATGAATTAGGGGACATGTAAATCCTCTATATATACACAAAATAAAATTAAACTATTTCAAACTTTATTACAATAGTTTTTTTTCCACTTGTTCTGGTAAATTACTTAAAATCCTTATTCTACATTATTATGCAAAACTTGTTAAATAGAACTATCAATCAATTAATTTTATACTATTATATAATAAAAAAATTTAACAATTAATATTTAATGCATAGAAAGTAACCTATCAACCTCCTTTGCATATGAAGTACTGATAGCGTCTATCTATATAAAAGGATTCAAATCGAGATTATCTTATGGAAAAAGGTGAAAAATTTATGATTAGATCGTGTAACATAATTTTACATGATCACATTCTCGATAAATGAATATTAGCTGCTAAACCTAAACAAAGTCATCATTAATGCATATAAATTAACCTATCAATGACCTTTGTACATGATGTATTGATAACATCGATACATAAAGGGGATTCAAATTTAGATCATCTCATGAAAAAAGCGCAAACACCATAAATAGACGGTGTAAAATTTTTTAACATGATTACATTGGTAATGATGTAATAATAGGTGATTCTCTATAATAAACATTAATTGCTAACAAGACAAATTACATAATAACCTATTATGATAATTAAATTTACGGAAATTTAATACGTTGAAATGTTTATGTGGTTTTAAGGTTTATTAAGAGTATTATATATTGTGTATATTTAAAGCAGAGAGTGCAGCTTCAAAATACGTGCAGACACCTTTTTCAATTTAGTTTGAAATTGTTTATAAGAACAACTTATCATGTGGTCAATTGAAATATGTTATTGTTTGAACTTTAATATTCTCTAGGTGTGGAAACTTAGGAACTCTGATAAGACCACCATGCCTATCTTTGGGGAAATATCTATTGTAATTCCTTATAATATATTTATCTAAATTTACTCCCTCTCTTACTTTTTCTCGGTATATATTATTTTATGTTTGGTTGATAATCATTAAAGTTATTTTCATGAAATTACTTTATAATTTTGTAGTAGAAAATTCACTCAACACGATTAATAAATCAAATTTATCTGATGAAAGTAATTCAAAGTTACTTTGTTTCACTAATTGTTTGAACTGGATGTGGTTCCATGTATTTGTCAAATCTGCCATGATGATGAGTTCATTATGCCTATCTTCCATATCATCATAATTTACCAAGGAAATATCATTGTCTTTGACATATGTCGCTTTGTTGTTGCTGCTACTACTACTACTACTATGCTACTACTACTACTTCTACTATATTCTCCTTTTTGAGGACAAACACTGGAATTTGATTTTCCGGAATATAAACTGTTATTGATGGTATTTCTGTATTGGTCCTAATATTTGCAAGATATGTTGAAATAACTCCTTGATCTGTATTAACATGTTCAACCTCCTGCTGAATTGATGGTGTTCTTGTACTCTCTACATCTTCTATAATTCCAACCACCTTCTGATCATTCTTTTGCTTCTTGCAAAAAGACTTTATTATCCATTCTTTTGTAAATTGCTGCATCATAGCATTGTTAGTGCTTGCTGCTTGTAATATCCCTAGTAAACTTGGTGAATTTTATGATTTCCCCATACTTAAATTTTTCCTCCTCAATTTGTTGAGCATTACTCATTAACGTTGAGATGTCTATCGGTAACGGCTAAGCATCTCTCGGATGCCTCATGGCATACTTTTGACAAGTGGAGAATGTGGATCCATTGGAAATACCTCTTTATGTTTAGGGTTAGACACCCTATCCTTATCGAACCTTTGAACTGGAGCACTAGATGAATTTGTATCGGAGAACTTCTGTCGAAACTGAGAATGAGTACTTCCATCGGACCTCAAGTGTGAGAGAAATCACAAGTATCTATTCTTACCCTCTTGATCTCTCTAGCCCGTCCTTAAATTTTTCCTCCTCGATTTGTTGAACGTGTGTCATCAACCTTTAGATGTCCATCTCTTTCTAAACATAGTGGTTCTAAACTTCTTGACTACCATTTTGGAACTACCCCAAGCAAACTTTCTCATACGAGCTGTATAATCGACAACCATTGTTGGACCATACTTGATAATTGAGTAAACTTCAAAGAGTACTCTTTTACGCTCATATTACCTTGACTTAGGTTTATAAATTCTTGCACTTTAGCCTCCCTCATCTAAAGGGGAAAGAACCGATTAAGAAATGTGTCTTTGAACTTGTCTCAATCGAATGGACCCGCATCAATACCCTTTTTATCATTCCACTAAGTATACACATTTGAGCAACCCTTTCAATTTATAACCGACAAAGTCCATCTTTTCCACCGAAGTCACTTCTATAATGTCCACAATTACTACAACAAAAAACAACTTTTAGCGGCATTAAATATCGACATTAACAAATAGTGCTGAAGTCTTTACCGGCATTAATTAAGTGACATTTGAACCAGTGTTGCTAAAAACTTTAGGAATATATACAAAGAGTGTCAATTGCCGTCAAAATACATATTTAGTGGCAATTAAAAATTAATTGCCGCTAATGATCATATTTGTTGTAGTGAATCTTTTGAATACTCTCAATAAACTCAATTGGATTCTCACCCACTTTCAAACCATAGAATATATTTCAAAGGATTCATCCTTATGAAGTCTCGAAGCCTTGTTGTATTCATACCCATATTTAGGTTCACGGGAGCTACCACCTCCCTATTAGCTTGTGCGTCATGATTTAGGCCAACACTTGGAAAGCAGTTTTATGATTGTAATATTGAACACCCGCCCTTTTGAACATTGGAATTAACTCATAGCAATGAAATAAAACTAAGACTTACTAACATCTTAGGAATGGTTTTTATGAGATATGTTAGCATCACACAGTTCATATGTTTAGTGTTAAAGTTAAGAAAGTTGTGAAATAAATATTACAAAAGATATTGTAAATGACGCTAAGGAATTCTCTTAAATTTTAGGTAAAATTTCTAAAAAAATATCCTAATATAAGGAGTTGGAATTCCCGTGACCTATAGTTTTTAACAAACTAAACAATATGTTCACATGACTTCATATTGGAGAGATATGCAGGTTTTTATGAGACTGCACAAACATGTACCTTAAAGTAGCCTCCCGCCCCGATCTAAGTCAGTGGTCTTTATAATTGGTCACCTGCTTCATGTTTTATTTAATTAGGAACTGATGAATACCTATAAAACTCATAAACCCACCTTCCAAATACACCTTGGGTGCTTAGATTCTAAACTTGAAAGTTCAATGGAAGTTGCTCTACATCGCGAGCTTATTCTTATGGTATAATTTTCTTAGGCTACATATGTTGCTTCATCAAGGAGGTTGATTATTAGCTATTTTTTTCAAACGTTTTGGTTGTGGTAAACTTATTTTATAATCCTCCTTTATTATTCCATGTCATAACTGTTGATTTTATAGAATATTCGAGCCATGTGGTTGTGTGTTTAATATTGTGGTTGTGGAAAACCCCGTTTATCTTATTTAATTTGGCTATTATCGTTTCTATTGATGGTTTCAGGGTATTGGGGGGGGGATGGGGAGTTGGTGTGATTCTTATTAGAGTAACGTATAATGATTGTTGGATTGAATGGTGAGAAATAAGCCTAGTTATGTTTCCTCAGGAACTAGTCACTCCTTCAAGATGTTATTGGAATATGTTGAATGGATTTAGATGTTATTTATTGTTATTATTGACCTCATTATATGCTTTGAACTTGGATGGTCAGGAGTGCGACATTAACATCTTATTGTATATTCATGGCTTGTTCTTGCAGCATTGTCAATTTTCATTTAGTTGCATTTATTTGTGTTGGCCAAGATTAATTAAGACACCTATTGGACTTTGGTTAAAAGGTATGTTAATGCAATTATTTCACTTATGGCATGATCTTGATGGCCTAATCTTGTTATGGCATATATATAGTATGACTTATTGCCTTGACATGATCTTGATGGCCAAAGTTTGTTATGACTTATATATAGTATGACTTATTGCCTTATCCTGTTGAGTTAGGTACCACCATATAATTAATGTCTATCAAGAACACTACTCCTTGCTTAGTGTCATAAAAAAACATGTTATAATTGTATTCTCATTAATTATGAGTACATGTTATTATTGATGTTATATCGCCTATGAGTTTGTTTTATTCGTAGTAAACACTGTCACATCAAAGTTCCTGAGCAAACAGATTTATTGTTATATTGCCTGCAGGTTAGGTAGACCGTGCCTTCAAGCCTGGTAGGCCATACCTATAATATGAGTAGGTTGTACCTATGAAGTAATATATATATATAATATATATATATATATATTATATATATATATATATATAAAGAGAGAGA
>JAKWJD010001337.1:0-84151 GCA_027705065.1 Solanum peruvianum | reverse complement strand
GTTTCACCCATTAAAGGGGTGATGCGGTTTGGTAAGCGAGGTAAGCTTAGTCCGAGGTATATTGGTCCATTTGAAGTTCTGAAGCGCGTGGGGGAGGTAGCTTATGAATTAGCCTTACCTCCAGGACTGTCAGGAGTGCACCCGGTATTTCATGTGTCTATGCTGAAAAGATACCATGGGGATGGAAACTACATTATTCGTTGGGATTCAGTTCTTCTTGATGAGAATTTGTCTTATGAGGAAGAGCTTGTTGCCATTCTAGATAGAGAAATTCGCAAGTTGAGATCAAGGGAGATTGAATCCATCAAAGTTCAATGGAAGAATCGGCCAGTTGAAGAGTCCACTTGGGAGAAGGAGGTTGATATGCAAGAAAGATACCCACACCTGTTTACAGATTCAGGTACTCCTTTTCGCCCTTGTTTTTCTTCTTGTGATCGTTCGAGGACGAACGATGGGTAAATTGGTATCTATTGTAACGACATGTTAGTCGTTTTGAGCAGTAGAGCTTATTTCTGGTAATAACTGTCTGGGTCGACGGATCCCACAACGGACCGTCATGGGCACGACGGACCGTCGAGGGGGTCTCGTTCCAAAACACTTAGATTCTGAAAATTTGGATACTGAGATCGACTCTCTGAACTTCACGACGGAATGGCAGGACGGACCGTCGTTGGCACGACGGACCGTCACAAATCTTTCCACAAAATTAACTCTCTGAACTTTGTGACGGACCTGCAGTACGGACCGTCACAGTCATGACAGACCGTCACATGCTGCGTAACCCTGACTGGGTCGGATTTCTGTTAAAAGTTTTTAAGGGGCGTTTTGGACTATTCATGCTTATAATTATAAAGTTAGTGGGTTAATGTTAATAATTCAATTACTTGGGGGTTAAAGGAGATAACCTTGAAATAAATAGTGGGTTACTTTTACCATCTTTTATACTTAATTATATGATAATTAGGGTAAAAGAAAAAGAGTTGGAGTAAGGAAAAATAGAAAGAACAGAGAGAGGGAGAAACGAACGAGAGAAGGGAGAACGAAGAGGAAAACAAAAAGGCTTGGGAAGTAGCTTGCTTGATCACGATTCTTCGGTGGAGGTAGGTTATGGTTTATGCTATCTCATAGTAAACTCTAAATAGCGATTGATATGTATTGGGTAGTATTGTAAAGTCTTCTATATGCTTAATTGTGTGGTTGCATGATGTGATTTTATAATTGTGATGAATTAGCATGATGAGGCTGTTGAATCTTAAACCTTAAAACCTCTCTGTTAATGATGATGCCTTGGTATAAAAGAAGGCTTGATGAACTAAAAGAATGAGGTTAATGGATCGGGTGTCACGTTCCGACACCAGGATAGTAGTAGGGGATCGGAGTGTCACGTTCCGACACCAGGATAGTAGTAGGGGATCGGAGTGTCACGTTCCGACACCAGGATAGTAGTAGGGGATCAGAGTGTCACGTTTCGACACAAGGATAGTAGTAGGGGATCGGAGTGTCACGTTCCGACACCAGGATAGTAGTAGGGGATCGGAGTGTCACGTTCCGACACCAGGATAATAAAGAGAATGAATCTTGAGGGGATCGGAGTGTCACGTTCCGAAACCAGGATGATAAAGAGAATGAATCTTGAATTATGTTAATATACTCAAATTTAAAGAACCTATTTCCCAAATGAGTATGGTGTGGAGGCTTGAGTCCTCATAGATGTGCTTGGGTTGTGGCCAATGGTTATGGTACTTGTTGTTGTTACCTATTGAGTATGGTAGTCGACTTTATGTTATTATCTGATATATATTGCTTTCTATTTTGAGTTGGCCGATGATACCTACTCAGTACTTGTGCCGTGTATTGATCCCTACTTGTATTTGTTTTTTCTTATTATTTGTGGAGTGCAGCAAACGTGCCAACAACTTCGACTCGTCCGCACTCTAGCCAGACTTCAGCATAATCAGATTTCAGGGTGAGCTATTATTCCTAGCTCGGACTGGATTCTTTCCTTCGCGTCTTGATGTCTTGAAGTTCGGACATGGACCATCTCTTTTACTTATTTTAGCTTCTTAGATACTCTTAGATTTAGTAATTTGAGGATAGATGTTCTTGTGGTGATGACTTCCAGATTTTGGGAATAATAAGTATTTGTGTTTTTTGAAGTTATTAATCTATTTTCATTAATGAGTTTTAAGTCTTCTGCATTATATTCTGTTATTTATGGTTGGAATGTTGGGGTTTAGATTGGTTGGTTCGCTCACATAGTAGGATAAGTGTGGGTGCCACTCGCGGCTCGTTTTGGGTCGTGACAAGGTACAAGTCTCAACCAAAAATAACTTGATTCACACCATAGGTGAGGTATTCTATGTCCCTGCATTGAAGACAAATTTATTGAGTGATGGTCAGCTTAAAAAAAGGGATATGAAATTAATATCAAAGGTGGAGTTTGTAAGATACGAGATCCTTGTTTGTGGTTAATTGAATGTTTCCTTTATATCTTTACTACTCCATAAAATAGTCTTTCTGCAAAAGTGAAAGAAGATGTTTGGAAGTGACATTTTTATAATGGGCATTTAAATTTTGCGAGCTTGAAATTTTTACAGCAAAAATAATTTGTGTTGGGTCTTCCAAAGATTGAATCTCCAAATGAAGTATGTGAAGATTGTGTTGTTAGCAAACAACACCGTGAACCATTTGCAGCCAGCAAATCATGGAAGGCAAAGAAGGTGCTAGAGTTGGTACACTCGTATATCTATGGCCCAATAAGCCCCACATCAAATGGAGGTAAATGCTAGTTCATTAGCTTCACCAATTACAACATAAATACAGGGGTCTGTTTCTTAAAAGAAAAATCTGAAGCACTTGAAACTTTCAGAAAGTTTAAAGTACTTGTTGAGATGAAGTCGGTTGTCAAGTTAAATTTTTGTGCATTAATCAGGGTGGCGAATAGAACCCAAAATAATTTGTAGAATTTTGTGAGGAGCATGGAATTAAGACGCAACTTACAACAGCCTACATACCTCAATAAAATGGTGTTGTGTGAAAGGAAAAATAGAACAATTCTTGATATGGTGCGTAGTCTTTTGAAGAAAAGTGATTTACCAAGGGAATTTTGGCAGAAGTTGTTACTGAATAGATATCCAACCAACTCTATTAGGATATGACGCCTCATGAAGTTTGAGAAGGCGTAAATTATAGGTTGAGAATTTTCGAATTTTTGAGTGTATAGCATATGCACTCATTTCAGATGGTGTGAGGAAGAAGTTGGATGATAAAGGCCAAAAATATATTTTCCTTGGTCTCAGATAGAAATCAAAAGCTTATCGCTTATCTAATCCTTTTACTAAGAAAATTGTTATCAGTCCAATGTTATTTTTTATGAAGAAGTAACTTGGAATTAGAGCAATAATAATCCGCTTCAACATATTCCATTTTCCATTGAAGAAGAAGGGAAAGAACCAGAGCCATCGAGGATTAATTCACAAGCAACTCCAACAGTACAATATGCGCTGAATATGTTAAAAATGGATGAGGTAAGACTCAGTTCAACAATAAACGTTCTCAACCCATTAGAGGTGCACCAAGCTGAATGAAACATTATAGAGGTATATGGAATTAGTAAATCTGAAAATACAGCCAGTCATTTTTCATTAGTTTCAGATTGTGATGCTATATCTTATACCGACACCGTCAAGCATCCACAGTGACATCAAGCTATGATGAAGAGATTAGATCAATTGAAAAAAATGATACTTGAGTTGACAAATCTTCCAGATAATCAAAAAATCATTTGTTTCAAATGGATTTCGAAAACAAAGTTGAAAAAAAACGGAGAGGTCGATAAATTGATAAATTCAAAGCTCACTCAGTCGCAAAAGGTTATAAACAAGAATATGGTGTTTACTATGTAGAGGTGTTTGCTCCAATTGCTCGGTTAGATACCATAAGATTGGTGATTGTTTTGGCTGCTCAACATACTCGTAAAATTTTCCAGTTGGATGTGATTCTACCTTCCTACTTGGTGAACTACAAAAAAAGATATTTATTGAATAACCTCTTGGCTATGTGAAATTTGGTAATGAGAATAAAGTGTTAAGATTGAAAAAGACTCTATATGGACTAAAATAAGCTCCAAGAGCTTGGTATAGTCGTATAGATGCTTATTCTGCAGTTGAGGGATTTCAAAAGTGTTCATATGAACATACACTTTTATATAAATATGAAAGGTACAAGTATCTTAATGGTGTGTTTATATGTGGATGACTTAATTTATACAGGAAATGATATAGCTATGATTGAAAATTTTAAGAAGTGCATGATGGTTGAGTTTGACATGTGGGATTTGGGCATGATGCATTTCTTTCTTGGTCTAGAAGTAAATCAGTGTGCAGGTGGCATTTTTATTTCTCAAAAAAAATATGTGCAAGGTACTCTATACAGATTTCAAAATAAAAATTATAACTGTGTGAGTACACCAATGGAGAAGGGTCTGAAGCTCGTCAAAGAATGTGAAGGTAGAAAGTGGACAACACTTTATACAAGAAAATACTGGAAAACTTGATATACTTGACCACAACAAGACCTGATGTTATACATCGTAAGTCTTATTACCAGGTTCATGGATTGTCAAAAGAAAGGCATTTGAAAGCTGCCAAGAGAACTCTGCGGTATTTGAATGGTATTAATGATTTTGGAATTTTGTATAAGAAGAAAACAACTGGAAATTTGGTTGGTTACACGGATAGCGACTATGCTGGAAATCTTAAATATAGGAAAAGTACATCAGGATATGTTTTCATGTTGGGTCTGAAGTTGTTTCTTGGTCTTCAAGAAACAACCTATTGTTACTTTGTCGAATATCGAGGCAGAGTATGTTGCTGCAAAATCACGGTGCTTGTCAAACTATTTGGATGAGGAATATTCTTGAAGAACTTCATTTTAAGCAAGAAGGACCAACGTTTATTGTGACAGTACTTTAGCTATTAATATTTCAAAGAATATAGTTGAACATGCACAAAGATATGCAGTATCACTTCTTGATTGATGTGTTTAAGTGAAATATGTGGACAATTTTAAGGGACTGTAAATGATTTGAACCTACATTTCTTTGTTTCAATTTATGTGACACTAATAGGATTTTTGGAGTAATCTGAATTTTTTATGTCTTTTAAATATTGTGATTTATAATACTTCTTACGTAATTTTTAATATTAACATATTAAAAAAAATAAACAAATTAAGATATAACATAATACAAATTTTCAAAAATGTCCGAAAGTAGAGAAGTAACAAGTAATGAAAAAATTGGAACCAAAATAGATGGGTAGTGAGGATGAAAGGAGAACAAATATTACCGATGTAGTATCAATTAGCGTTTTGTCTATTTTTAAATGAATTTATTTGGAGAAGATTTTTTTATTTGACAATGCCTAATTTCAATTAAAATTTTAAGACAGATTTCTTTTAAATATGCACAATAATATACCAACTAATATCTACTCCATATTTTTGTTGCGATTGTCATTATTTTTCCGGTAAGAAAATTAATAAGTATCGAGTATGATGTAATGAAATATGTTCAATTATTTTGAACTATTTGGTAAAAAAAAGTTATTGACTTACAGCTATCTAAAATAAAGTAAATTATTTTATTTGGTTCATATTTATTCTATCTTTCATTTAACAATGATAAAATTTTAATATGCTATCAAATTTAGTTTAAAGAATTATTTATGTTATTTGTTAAGTTTCTGGCTTATTTATATTATTTTTGTTTAAGAAAGAGTTCATTTATGTCATTATTTGTTAACTGAAATGGTGTAGATAAGTTAAACTTTAAACGATAATAAATATAGTCTTTTCTCAAAATTTGATGACATACTTATGTCTTTAATTATTAAAATATAATTAGAATTAATGATATAACCTAATTATAATTCACCACATGTAAAAACGAGTTTTCCTAATCACTTTTTTTTTCAATTTAAAAATATTGACATGAAAGGAACTTTTTAAACAAATCGGATTTTAAATATATGAAATGTGATAACATATCTAAGTCTTTTTTGTTTAAAACAAAAAAGCTCAATTACTAGTTAAAAAACGTGCAATTATTCCTCCTAAAAACAAAATCTGTAGAATATTGTTGAAGCTTCTCTTTTATTTTGACTATAAATATATATATATAGTGTAAGTATTCCTCAAATTATATCCGAAATTTTAGAGACATATTTATATTATATTAAGGTCCTATTACTCACTAAATTTATTTTATTAGTAATTTTCTACCCCTTTTCGGCCTACGTAGCACTATCTTATGGGTCTAACGTTAATTTTTAATTTTTTTAAGATAGTGTCACGCAGACCAAAAAAAGTAAAAAAGTTAATATAAAATAAATTCACAGATAATAAAATTTTAATATATAATATAAATGAGTCTTTGAAATTTCAGAAATAGATTCAAAAACTAATTAAACATTTTCGGGTATATAAATAAAAACAAAGAGTACAATATTCCTTCTAATAAAACAATATCTCTGGAATATTATAGAAGCTTCTCACTGTTGGTAAATGAGGTGAAGAAGATGCTAGATTACGCTTGAATTGCTTCAGCTTCTCAGATTCATTGCCTATAAATATGACGGATACATTCTCTAGTTATCATCAGCAAGTCATCAAGCAAATCAATCACTACAATCAAAAGTTAAAAATATCCTCTGTTTTCTTCTAACAACAAATGTCTCTTATTCCAAGCTTTTTTGGTGGTCGGAGGAGCAATATCTTCGACCCATTTTCCCTTGACTTATGGGATCCCTTGGAGGGCTTTCCAATTTCAACCACCATTGCCAACAATCCATCCTCTGCTCGTGAAATCTCTGCTTTTGCAAATGCGAAAATAGATTGGAAAGAGACCCCACAAGCTCACGTCTTCAAAGTGGACGTTCCGGGGATCAAGAAAGAGGAAGTTCAAGTTGAAGTAGAAGAAGGAAGGATTTTACAGATTAGGGGTGAGAGAAGCAGAGAGAAAGAAGAGAAGAACGATCAGTGGCACCGTATGGAGAGGAGCAGCGGTAAGTTTATAAGAAGATTCAGGTTGCCGGAGAATGCAAAGACGGGAGAAATAAAGGCAGCGATGGAGAATGGAGTGCTGACAGTGACTGTTCCAAAAGAAGAAGAGAAGAAGAAATCTGAGGTGAAGGCCATTGACATCTCTGGTTAAACACAATTGCAGTGCAGATGAAAAGTGCTTTTGTCAATAATGTTTGTTTTCCTAAAAATATTTTGGTTTGTTGGGAAATTAACCTTTTAATCTGAATTTTGTGACATTATAAATGTCTAAGTTGTAAGCAAGAAAATGTTGTGAGAATTTAATTTTTTAATGAATAATTTCCCTCCTCTTGAATTTTGTTTTTAAGACTAGATGGATAACGCTTGTGATGGGTTTCCATATTTGTGTATTTTTTGTCTCTATATATTATAGAAGTAATTGTTATTTATGTTATAGAGTAAAAAGCACATTCTGTTAATTATTTTATACAAACATTATTTACACAATTGTCACAATTGAGTTCATTAGCCGTGCGGACACCTAATTAAGCATGTACATTCTACTTCGGTAAGGATATGGAAACATTTCCAATTACTTTTATAACCTACAAGAAACAGATTTAGTTTAAATAGGTACATCACATAATAAAATTAGTACAAATAGGTACATCACATAATAAAATTAGTACAAGTACAAACAACATTTACTAATAGGATTGTGATCGATTCGAACTTATCACACGATAAAAAACAGATATTCAAAAATGATCATGCAATAGGAAGGTTATATCATTTCAAGTCTTTAACCACAAACTCTTATCTCCTCAGGTAAATGTCAACTGATACACCTTGATTCTCATGTCATTTTGTTACACTACCATAAAGTCAAATCATAACATATATTATCAAACTATATTAATATTCACGAATACAAGGTAATCACTGGCCCTATTGACCAACTTGGTATTCTCTCTCAATTTCTCATACCAATTTTCTGACCCCCTTTTGGAACAAAACATGAAACTGACGACTTAAGCCAACATATACATACAAAAAGTAATAATAATGAAGTTTCATTTAAATTATTTTTGATTTTTTTTTATTCTCTTTTAAACAAAATATAAAGGCAAACGAGAAATTAAAACGAAGTACCATAAATCTTTTAAAATAAATTGAAGAAGACGAGAACTCTGATTCTCTGTAGAAGAACTGGTACAGGGGTGTGGGCTGAGGTTGTTTTCCTTTTTTGACAAAGAGATTATCAAAATTATTGATAATATTATTAGTTATTTAATTAATGTATCCAGGTTTCAAAAAATTACAAAATTAACTAAAAAAAGTTAAAAAGAAAAAAATTGAGATCTATTCACTCTCTCAAGGGCAGCGAAGTACACTACCTTACCACATAAGCATTTTGTGTTTGATAGGTATATGTTTTGAACATTTTAAGTGTTCAATAGATATAAGTCTGTTGACATTTATATTTTTGGAGTTGTTGCATTTGTTTAGTAGTCAAATAAGTTGTAACAGAGTGTTTTGATAAGCTTCGGTAAAGAGAAAACTTTCACACCTATAGACTCTTTTCTTCTTAATTTACTATTGCTGATTTCTGTCATTTGGTATCCGAGCCAATAAAAATTATTTCTTTTTGGAGTACTATTTGCAGCAGTAAAAGATGGCTTCGGAAAGCTCTGTACAGGCTGCTATTCCGCGCTTCGATGGTCATTACAATCATTGGAGCATGTTGATGAAGAACTTCCTTAGGTCAAATGAGTTTTGGTCAGTAGTCAGTAGTGGCGTGCAAGAACTAGCAACTGGTACTGCCTTGTCGGTAGCACAAAAGACAGAGTTGGATAGTCTAAAGTTAAAGGATCTCAAAGCGAAGAATTACCTTTTCAGGCGATTGATCGCTCAATACTGGAAATATTCTGTGCAAAGATACTTCTAAATAAATATGGAATTCCATGAAGTAGAAGTATCAAGGAACAACGAAGGCAAAACGAGTGCAACTTGGTGAGTTCAAGGCTTTGTGTATCAGTGGCGGAGTCAGAAATGTATTAAAGGATGTTTAGAAATAGCAATTTGTTATTTTAAGGGTGTCCAAAATAAGTTACTTAATCATTTCGTATATTATTTTACTTGTATATATGCTAATTTTTTTCCGACAAAGGGTGTCCAATTGGACACCCTTGACAGTATGTGGCTACGCCACTGCTGTGTATGCAAATTGGTGAATCAGTAACAAATTATTTCTCTAGGACATTGTTTATCGCAAATAAAATGTGAATTAATGGGGAAAGGCTGGAGGATGTTACCATTGTTTAGAAAATACTTTGCCCAATGACGGTAAGGTTAGTGTTTATAAACATTTTATCATCAATAGTTTTGCATATAATTTGCTTGAAATGTAGAGTCAAAGTGATGCTTTGCTGTAAGTTGGCTGTTGATGCTTTTGTCTTAACCGTTAGTGCACTATCCTTAGGAGTTAGTGCAATATGACCCTTTGGTTTTGTAACAATGCAAAATGTCGTTGATGGCATTAGTGACTATTTGATAGTCACTCATAATTTCTCCATTATCTCATTATTTACTTCTTCATAATTCTTTGTAATATATATAATTTCTAAGGTCATTATCTTTACTATTTATTATACCATAATTTTCTTATTTATTGCTATAAAGATTTCTTGTATTATAAATAGTGGTGATCTTTATTTGGTTTGGTATACACAACACACAAGAAAATATAGAGTGCATGAAGTGTTAGTCTAAAAAGAGTGTTCTTATTAGTTGAAGGGATGTGTTATTTTTGTAGAGCTTTGGACTCAACTCTTATCTAGAGTTGTTGAATAATATTTTTGTGAAGGTTGTTGTATCCTGCAGGGGACAAGTTAAAGAGGACAACTGTTGGACCGGTGAAAACATTTGCTGCAGTTGGCTTGAATCTCCTTAAAGAGAGCGAGATATCCGCGCCTCAGCCTGAAGAGATTATTTGTTTCTTCATTTTATTTTTAGTTGTAATCTTATATTTTTGTTACATTGTAAGTTTTCACTAACAATGTTAAGGAGATTCAACATGGCTACAATTGAAAAACCGCAAATGTCAAGATGGGAGACCTTAACAAGCCATTTTGATTCAATGGTAACCATTTTAAGAGATGTAAGGGTAAAATACTTTCCAATTAAGTCTTCTCTCAATTTTCTTATCTGTTAAATGAGTAGAATCCTACTAAATAAGACATCGTCTCTATGAATGATGATGAAACTATTTCTCATATAGAGAAAGTGGAAAAGTATGATGGTGATTTCTATAAGTGTTGGTATTATCTTCTTAATTGTCTATCTGATGATTTTTATGATTATTATGATAAAACTTACTCGAGTGCAAGGAAAATTTGGAAAGCATTGCAGAGTAAGTATGATACCGAAGAGGCTGGAGCGAAAAAATATGAAGCTAGTAGATTTTTTCATTTCCAAATGGTGGACAACATATCAATGGTAGATCAAGCTCAGGACGTCATAATGATTGTTGGAGAGCTGAGGTTCGAAGAGGTTAAAACTGGAGATAACCTTATTGTTTGTGGCATGGTGTATAAACTTCCACCTTCTTGGAAGGAATTTCAAAAAACTATGTGTCACAAACAAAAGGAAACCTCTCTTGAAATCTTGATAATGAAAATCCGCATGAAAGAAGAAGCAAGGGGCCAAAATGCACTTTTACAAACAGAAGAGAACAATATCACAACGAAGGTAAATTTAAGTACTTCGAATAATGCTACTCTTGAAACTCACAAAAATACTTCTTTGAATCCTAAGAAGAAAAAATTCAAGAAAAATAATGGTAGACCTCCCAAGAAAAATAATGGTGAAAATCACCAAGCACAAAATCAACAAGTTCAAGAAAAGGGACCATGCTTTGTTTGTGGCAAGAGTGGTCATATTGCTCGATTTTGCAGATTCTAAAAATGTGGTTCTAACCCTCAGACAAACGTTACCGAAGAACCTTTTGTGGCGGTGATTATCGACATAAACATGGTTGAGAATATTGATAGATGGTGGGATGTTTCTGGTGCAAACCGTCATGTGTGTTATGACACAAACTGGTCTAAAAATTATACTCATTTTAAGGAGCCCAAAAATTATAATGCTTGATGATGCTCAGACTACTCAAGTGCCTGGAATGGGAGATGTCGAATTGTGTTTTACTTCTGAAAGAGTGTTAACTTTAAAAGTTGTACTTTATACTCCTTTCATGAAAAAAATTTTGATGTCTAATTTTCTTCTTAATAAATCAAGCGTTCAACAGATTATTGAATTTGATCAATATGTAATTGTGAAGAAGGATATTTTTGTGGGAAAGGAATATGCATGTGATGGGATGTTTAAGTTTAATGTTGAAATGAATAAAACTTCTACTTCTGTTTATATGTTTTCTTCTACCAATTTTTGTCATGCTCGTTTGTGTCATATTAGTGATTGTTATATTAGAATCATGAGTAGTTTATGATTAATCTCAATGGCTAAAAAGAATTTTGAAAAGTGTGAGTCTTGTAGTAAAGCTAAAATCACTAAAACCCCTCATTTTCAAGTTGAAAGAAAAACTGATTTGTTAGAATTAGTTCATACTGAAATTTGTGAACTTGGTGGAATTCTAAATTGTGGAGGTAATAGATATTTTATCACTTCCACTGATGATTTTTCTAAGTTTACATATGTTTACTAGATGAAAAATACAAGTGATGCTTTTGAGAATTTTAAAACTTATCTCCATGAGGTTGAAAATCAGTTTAGAGGAAAAATAAAAAGAATTAGAAGTGATAGAGGCCGTGAATATGAATCAAATGAGTTTAATTCTTTTGTTAGATCATTCATAGTAATTCATGAAACTACTCCACCTTACGCTCCTTTATCTAATTAAGTAGCGGAAAGGAAAAATAAAATATTGGTTTAATTGACTAATGTCATGCTTATTGAGTCACATGCACCTTTAAAATTTTGGGGTGAAACTATTTTAACTGCTTGTTATGTGTTAAATCGTGTGACTCATAAAAAGTCTAAATTGACACCTTTTGAATTGTGGAAAAGTTATAAGCCAAGTTAAGGATATCTAAGAGTTTGGGGTTGTCTAGCCTTTGTGAGGATAATGGATCCCAAGATTACAAAGTTGGTTAATAAAATTACTACTTGTGCTTTTCTTGGTTATGCTTCAAATAGTACATCCCTATAGATTTTTTAATTTTGAAGATAATATTGTGATAGAATCAGGTGATGCTATTTTTCATGAAAATAAATTTCCTTTTGATACTAAAAATAGAGGGGGTCAAAGAATTGAACAAAATATTTTGTAACTACCTAGTTCTTCTACTTCTACTTTGAAAAACAAAGAAGTTAATGATTTTGAGTTAAGAAGTAAAAGAGCTAGCTAGAATAGAAAAAGATTTTGTCCAAATTTTTATGTGTTTAACTTTGAAGATGACCCTCTAACTTTGAAAGAAGTATTATCTTCACATGATTCTATTTTTTGGAAAGAGGTTGTAAATGATGAAATGAAATAACTAATTTCTAATAAAACTTGGAAACTATTTACCACCGGGATGTAAAACAATTGGTTGCAAATGGATCCTAAGGAAAAAGTTGAAACCGGATGATTCTATTGATAAATACAAGGTTAGGCTAGTTGTAAAAGGTTTTAAACAACTAGAAGACCTATAGTATTTTTGATATTTTTTCTCTGGTAAAAAAAATTACATTCATTAGACTTTGAATTGCTATGGCTGCAATTTTTTATTTGCAAATTTGTCAAATAGATGTAAAAACTATTTTTCTAAATGAAAAAATTTATATGGATCAACCCTAGTGTTTTGTTGAAGCAGACCAAGAAATCAAAGTATGTAAACTTACTGAATCCCTAATGGCTTGAAACAGGTGTTGACATCCAACTTTTTGACCTTCCTCAGTGATAATCAAATAACGAGCTTCTCGAGTTTAAACAATTTAAATATTTTTTTAAAAAAAAGAATCTAGCTTGCAAGTTATTTTACATAAAGTTTCGACACTTTTATATTTTTTAGGCTAATGGATATGTTTTACATAATTATTCATATAATTATCATATTTTTATCATTATTCAAAATCAAAAAAATAGAAAAAATATAAAATTAATAATATATATATTTTGTTTTATATAAATATTTGGTTAGCTATTTATCTATTTGATAGTTTTCTTTTTTTAGTTATTTATTTTGTAACCAAATTAATTATTTTATTTTGTTGACCTTAAGAAGCTCGTCAATCGATTATTTTACTTCGTCTTATTTAATTTAATCCAAACCTGCAGATTGAGCTTCAATTTAGTTAATGACTTGGTGTATTGCAATCCATTTTGGACCCTTGCCATTTTTTCAGTACCCAATTCTCTTATTTTCAAAGTCTTGCCCATCCCATATTCAGTCTAAGAAACCCATCCCAACGAATAGCTCGACCTATATTTTATTTGACCCGCCCCATCCATCCATTCACAAAAGAAAAGAAAATCATTTTTCAGTCTGGTAAGGAGAACCCAGAAGCGTAGTGATATACGCGCGACCCATCCACGTCTTCTTCCCCAAAGAAAATATCCAGTGCATAGAAATCAGAAGTCACGCCCCTTCACCCGTTGAATTTCGAACAGTGTGGCTTGCAATGCGCTCTGTTCCGCCTCGTCGTCTTCCTCAAACGTCCCCTTCTCCCTTTTTCTGTCTCGCAACAGCCTTTTCGTAGTTTCAACAGCGTAGCAGGCATGCAGAATCGTCCTTATGGCCTGAGCTTACGCCACCTCAAGGTGCAAGGATGGGAGGTTAATCTTAGTTGTCCATCCACCTTTCCTATTTTGGAATAAGGTTGAAACCTCAGGGAAAGAGTGTTCTTCCATTTCGATGAAAGTTTTCAAATTTGAATTGAAGATGGGTTTTAAACCCAAATTTGATTCGGTTGGTTCCAAAATCGTTAACCCTAATTCCTCTCTGTATATATTCTTTACCTTTTACTTTGAGAAGGAGGGAGAGTGAAAATTTTCGCAATTTTCAGTTGTCGTCAGTTTGGAATTCGTCCATAGAGCATTTAAGAACTATTAGTGATATACTCGAAATAAGAATTACGGATAGAAATTTTTGATTTGTTGTCGGTTTCTTTGATTAGCATTTGTGAAGGAAGCTTTGCTCGTGTTGGGGTCGGTCGTCTTTTGCTCATTGTCTCAACTCTCTCTCTCAAAAAGGTATACTTCTCCATTTTCTCTTATTAGCTCATTTGTGTGTTTTAGCTTTAGTGTACTGTTTAGAGTAGCTCTCTGCTTAAAGTTGCTTTGTTTTACTCAAATATCAACTTTCCTATATTAGTGTGGTTGAGGTTCATTCGATGATGAAATACACCTTTTTCTTTCCCTGTTTTGATTTGAGCATGATTCGACCATAGGTATGTGAAATGTTGAGATGCATCTTAACTTGTGATTCGATTGCGGGATCGTTTATGGCTCTCATGATGAGCTTTCTATTTTCTTCCTATAATATGTCAAGCGTACCCCATTAGTCAAAGAATGTGATTTTGTGTTTAAATCTTACCCCCTATGAGGTGTCCTGTTTATCTGAGAAGGTCTTTCCCCTCCCATTTGAGTTTAAGCTTCCCAAGAGTTCCCTTTCGTCCCCTTCCTGTAGCTGGCAATATGTGATGGTTTGACATAGGCTTAATTGATTTGTCTAGTTTTAGATTATGTTCTTCCATGTATTGATCTTAGCATTATAGCATGAAGATATGACTAGTCTCCAATCTTTTGTTTTGTTGTGTATCATCCGAAATTCCAAAGCGCCTATTTAAATTTATCATTTGAAAATCTGTTGCTATTTTGAATATTATGCCATTGAATGATCTAGTTAACTGAAATATGTCTTTTAGTTTCTTATTTTCATTTATGAGTGGTTTTACTTTGGTATTGTAAGTGTTTCATATTTGTTTGACTTGCTTTTTTGCTTAGATCGAGTCTTAGAAAGGAAAATCCCCATTGTTTTCATGCCTAATCTTGGCAATAAATAGTGACATATTGTGCTTTGGCTATTGCTTTATTCCAATTTAAAGAAAGTTTATTTTATTTTAAACATAGAAACATTGTTGCCTCTGCTTAGTTTCATCCTTTGTGTCGCTGAGTTTGTTTCTTCTTAATCACGCATCATTGATAGGTTGGGTCTTGCAATGCCATTTTCGTTTAATTTGGGTCTGAGCATAAAGGGTTTATAAATGAAATTCGATTAATTCTTTGTCTATCTGGGAAAGAATTTCATAAAGGAGAATTTCGAGATATTTGTTTAATGGGAGTATTTTAATAATGGATTAATTGCTCATTGTTTCTTCAAGTTTAATTGAGTATATTGATATGATGATACTGCCTAAAGCATTCCGCATGCACTTGCATTCAATATGATAGAGTGAGTAATATTGCTATTGTATTTTATTCCCAGAAATCACAAATCCACCCTCTTTTGCTTAAAATAATTTGATTTGCTACTATCTCCTACTTCTTATCCTTTAAGTAGGATAATATGGCACTATCGGAATTTGCTAAGAGAGTTAGTTTTATCTTTGGCACGAGACATATTATCAATACTACGATAGACTCTTTTTTCCTGTAAACACATCTAGTAAAAGTGTTAGTAACAAATAAATAAAAATGAATTAATCAAATAATAACTTAATTATAAAAATTCGTCTTATGAACATGAAAGACCTTGAAAATCGACAGTAATTTCTTCATCGGTCATTTCAACAATTTTAACAAACAAATTATATGAACTTAAACTAAAAATTTCTGTCTTTTAATATTGGGGAGGCCTCCAAAATGGACGGAGAGTATTTTCATTGGCACAATTTAACAAATATATAATATAAACTTAGTTAAATTTTCCATCTTTTAAAATGGGGATGCCTCCAAAATCGACGGAGAGTTTTCTTATTGGTCCTTGTAATGTATACAAACTATAAACAATAATATAAAATAAAACAACACATAGCTTATTGGATATTCTGGAAAGTGCATGAAATTGAACAAATGAATAAATGAGGTAACCAATAATAATAATACTAACAAAATACTAAAATCTTAATCTACTATTAGTAAGTACAAAAATAAAATATAAAATATTATAAATATCTATTCTAATCAACTTTTGGAGGAACAATCATATTGAAATAAAATCCTCCATATAGTGACCCAAAGGTCAATGGTCAACCAAGACAAAATCACAAAAAAAATAAAGTAACAAGAAATAAATAAATAAATAATAACAACAAAACTTAACAGTAGCAAATTAATATCAGAAATAAAATCAAATAGAAGGCCCTAAAACAGTGAACAAAACTTTTTAAACAAGAAAATGAACAATGACTTTAAGAATTTATCAATAATAGAAATGACAATGACCAAAAACTGAACAAAATAAGTACAAAATAAAAAAATCAACTAACACTTTCAAAGCAGTAGCTAAAGGGGAAAAATAGGAAATAAAAAAAGAGTTACCAGTCTTTGTGTCCGACAGAGAAGCACGAAACTCACGGAGAAACTAATAAGTTTCATCGGATAATCGGAATTCACTAGACCTCAACAGAGTTGGGAGCAGGAAATGAAAAATATTGGTGACTGTTCTTGTTCATTATTGGCGGCGTCGGAGCTTGACCGGAAAACCCTAAAAGAATGAACAAAATCGTTAAGGGAAAGAAAGGTACTGGGAAATGGGGTTTTGGACCTGGTTTCGCCTGAGTTTGGAGCGGTAGTTGTTTGCCGGTTCATCGAGCTTCGAGCTCTGTCTGAAACACCTGCAAAAAAGGAAGAACAAATTATGAAAGGGAGAGAGAAGGGGATTGATTCGCTGTTGTTTGGAGCTTATAGCTTGCGCTGGAGATGGCTGAGCCTCGAGCTCGCCTTTAATGGCCGCATTGGTTTTTTCGTTGGTGGATTCCGATGTGCACTGTGGTGGCGGCTGCTGGGTTTCTCGGAGGAGGAAGTTGAGGGAATGATGCTCAGAGGTTGCTGGTGGTTTTAGGTGGTTTGAAAGATGGGATAACGGAGGCAGAGCTGGTTTCTGGTGGTTTTCGACTGAAATAGGAGCTCACTAATTCGCCGGGAAAATGGAGATATGAACACCAGCAAAACGAAAAAAGTACGCAAAGGATAAAAAAGTTTATTTGGTTGTTCGCTGAGAAATAGGACAAAACAAATGGGGTTCTTGGTGGTGGACTCGCAGGAATTTGGAGGAATTCCGATGAACTTGTCATCGAAAAATAATGAATAATAAAAAATCTAAAAGAAAAATAGCCCTAAAATCATCTTACCACCTTCAAAACCTAATGGACCAACCTTTCTATAAATAGGAATTGTTATGAAATGGACCCAAATTATGGGCTTGAGGTTGTGGCCCGAAAAATCATTATTGATAAAATATTTGTTTGTTCAAATTGTATTCGTATTCGAATGAATTTTAAACTGTATAGAATATCAAAATGAATATTAAAAATGTAAAAAAGAAAAAAAATATATAAAAAATGTAATAAACGTAATTTATTACATGTAAAATAATGCAATTAACAGAAATAGTGATTCTATAAAAAAAATTGAACAATATTTGAACGTCTGGCTATGAGTAAATAATTTAAACATAACAATCGATCAAAATCCTAATATTTTGAGAAAGAGTATGATTGTCAACAAATTTTTAATTAAACTACAAAATATGTAATTTGAACTATTTAAAAAATAAAATACTCAAAATGTATTAATATTAAAACTATCAGACCGAAATTTGGTGTCAACAACTTGTCCCTTTGTCTGATTAGGATCGATGAAAGAGATCCTGATCAACAAAGTTGACGAACCCAAATTTGGTTTGATAAACTTTCAACAAAAATGATACTTCGCAGAGCTTTTGAGCAAGACTCCACGTCCCTCGACTGGCTAAAAATAATAAACAAAAGATAGAGAATGATTGTAAACTAAGAAAATTCACATACCTTTGATATTACTTGCAAATTTGCACAATCAAGGTGGTGTACCTTTTTAAAAGAAGGATGATGTGAATAACATGTCGCTTTGAACGAGGTGACAATTCAACGTCTCTTGGAAAGAAGGATGAGGTGGATAACAGGGTCACTTAAAATTTGATGGTGACAACCCAGCGCGTCTCTTTGAAAGGAGGATGACCCAATTTGAACATAAAATGTCAATTTGACCGAGGTAACAACCCAACATGTCCCGTTAAAAGGCGGACGACCCAACTTGAACTTAACGTGTCACTTGAATGGAGGTGAACAACCAATCGTTCTCTTTGAGAGGTGGACGACCCCATTTGAACTTAACATGTCACTTTGAAAACGAGGTGACAACCAACATGTCTCATTGAAGGCGGACAATCCAACTTGAACTTAACGTGTACTTGAATGGAGGTGACAACCATCATGTCTTTTTGAAAGGCGGGGACGACCCAACTTGAACTTAACATGCCATTTGAAGGGAGATGACAACTCAATCATAGCTCTTTGGAAGGCGGACGACCCAACTTGAAATAACATGTCATTTGAACGGAAATAACAACCCAATCATGTCTCTTTGAAATGTGGACGACCCAACTTGAACTTAATATGTCATTTTAAGGGAAATGACACCCAATCGTGTCTCTTTGAAAGGCGGACGATCCAACTTGAACATAACATGTCATTTGAAAGGAGATGACAACCCAATCCTGTCTCTTTGAAAGGCGGACGACCCAACTTGAACATGCCATTTGAAGGGAGATGACAACTCAATCGTGTCTCATTGAAAGGTGGACTACTCAACTTGAACATAACATGTCATTTGAAGGGAGATGACAGTCAAATCTTGTCTCTTTGAAAGGTGGACGATCCAACTTGAACTTAATATGTCATTTGAAGGGAAATGACAACCCAATTGTGTCTCTTTGAAAGGCGGTCGATACAACTTGAACATAACATGTCATTTGAAGGGAGATGACAACCCAATCCTGTCTCTTTGAAAGACAAACGACCCAACTTGAACTTAATATGTCATTTGAAGGGAGATGACAACCCAATCTTGTCTCTTTGAAAGGCGGATGACCCAACATGAACTTAATATGTCATTTGAAGGAAGATGATAACCCAATCTTGTCTCTTTGAAAGGCGGACGACCCAACTTGAACATAACATGTCATTTGAAGGGAGATGACATCCAATCTTGACCTTAACGTGCCTGATGACAACCCAATCTTGAACTTAATATGGATGGTGTATATCACAAAATCTGCAATAACATTGTAAGAAGCAATATATAATATAAAAGAAACATAAAATGCAACCATAGACTAATATGGACAAGGTAATTAACTGATGGGGTAATTTGAACTTAATAAAAAATCAATTTAAAATCAAAAACAAAATAAAAAGTGTCATATTGAACGGCATGACAAACCAATCTAAAATAAATCATCTTTTTTGGGATAACAAATTAATTTTGAGAAGATATCATTTTGAAAGGTATGACGACCTAAATTAAAAAAAAATATCGTGTTGAAAGGTATGACTACCCAAATTTAAGAAAATGTCATTTTGAAGAGTATGACAATCCAAAAATTAAGAAAAATGTCATTTTGAAGGATATGACGATCCAAAATAAAAAAGATGTCATTTTGAAGGATATGACGACCCAAAAATAAAAATATATCATTTTGAAAGGTATGACTAGCGAAAAATAAAAAAGATGTCATTTTGAAGGGTATAAGTACCAAAAAATGCAATTTAAACTTTGAAATGACCCACAAAGTTATTTGGACGAATATTGGGCATAAATTTAAAATGATGTTAGTTTGAAAAGTATGACGACCCAAATTTAAAAGATGTCATTTGGATGGGTATGACTATCGAAAAATAAAAAGATGTCATTTTGAAGGGTATGACTATAAAAATGCAATTTAAACTTTGAAACGGTCCACAACATTTGTATGGATAAATATCAACAATAAACGGTCCACAAAGTTGGTATGGACAAATGTTGTAAAGTGGGTTTCAACCCATTTTTATTTTATGAACAATGAAACATATTTTAACTTGGTTAGTGCCAACAATAGGTACAAAAATTCTCACAATTTTTTCTCTTTCAACTAAAATTGACATCCAGGTAATTCATGTGGATTCAAGTGGTACCTCAAATGTACTTAGGTAACGACAAGATTTGTTCACCTTTCTTCAGGCAAAGAGTTTGAACTACACCTAACATCATATTTCAAGTGTCCTGACAAGAAAGAAATTTTCAATTTGCGCACATTTAAAGTTTTGGTTTGGGAGCATCTTTAAAAAACACACTCACACTCAGAAATTGTGATACCATATGCTTGACCTTCATGTAAATCTACACAAATGTGAGAACATTTGAATTGAAATCATGTAGGGCTTGTTAATAGCTTATAATGTAGGTTTAGGGACGGGTAGGATAGTCATTTGGGATAAAAGTGACTTATTCCTTCTTGAGCATTGCGCTAATAGATGCTTTCAACATTTGTTACGCTTTTGGCGTTTGATTCTCCTTGTTGTCCCTTCCTTTTGCACTTTTGACTTCTTTGAAACTTTATTTTGAGTTTTTCCCCTTTTGAATTGTCTCCTTTTTGTTTCGAGTATTTTTCTTCTTTTCTTGAAATTCTGTTTTCTTAAACTTGTGGGGAATTTTGAACTTTCTTTTTTTCTTTCTTTTGAAGTCATTTTTGTTTTGTTGACTTTCAGAGACTTTGATAACTTTTGTCTTTGACAAATTTGAACTTTGAATCTTCTTTTGTAACTTGCACGTCTTTAATGCGCTCAAGAAAGTCAGGCCAAAAGAGGATTAGTGCGTATAAGCACTAAGAAAAGGTGTAGGCTAAAATGTGGTTGTCCAAAGAAAAGGCTTAAGGCTCAAAGTGAGACACACTAAGGATTAATGTCATTTGGTGGGCTTTGAAAGACTCAAACGGGTCAAAGAAGGCCTACAATCATTTTTCAAATCAAATATTACTCAAAATTTTGTCTCAATAACATTTAAGCCAAGTTCTAGATCAACAATGCAAAACAATTGAATTTAATCAAAACTCAAAACACAATGCACATGAAACAATGAATCTGGTTTTGCTCTAATCTTGAATGTATAGTGGAGAATTTTACAAGTGCAACAATAGTATGAATGAAAGGTACCAAAAAGAATCCATGGTTTAACAAGAAGTCAAACTTCTTTATCGTACAAATTATTTTTCACATTACACTTGAACTGTGTTGCCACCAAACAAGTCAAAAAATGATTTCAAAAATAAACAGTACAAGAATAAAAAAAAAAAAATACAAATCTTTTGAATAAAGAATACCGAACCCAATAAGGTCTACCTACGTATCTCATTGATAAGAATCAAGTTTGCGTAATTCTTCCAGATATGACATAAAAGTATTTTTTGAATAACAAATGAATTTTTTGAGGAAAAACTAAACAAAGTAAAGAACCAATGAGCCGCAATGAAGGGCGGGCAACCTAAATTTAACAAAAGATATTTTTTAATATTTAAAGAAAATTAAGCAAGAATGAAAAATAAATGTTACGTTGAAGGGCGGACTATCCAAATTTAACAAAAAAATCTTTTTGATAATTAAACAAAAAGTAACCAAAAAAATATAAAATAAAAGAGTCACATTAAATGGCTGACTACCAAATTTAACAAAAAACTAACAAAATAGAATTAACAATTAATGAATCACGTTGAAGGGTGGAGTACCTAAACTTAATATTTTTTTTTATTAACTAAAGAAAAAATAACAAAAGTAAAAAAAAATAGAATTAGTCACACTGAAGGATGGACAACCTAGCTTTAAAAAGATGTCAATTAAAACAATATTTTTAGTGCTACATAAGATAAATAAAAATAAAAAATATGCAATGAATATGACATATGTACTAAAATAAATGCAAAATATACAAACTAATTCGGAGGAGTGAAGCTTAGTAAATTCTGGAGTCTTTGTACAACCTTGGTGAAATTTTTGAGGGAATTCCTTAAAAATTTTGCCCTTGTTTCAGCTTCAACAAACCTCCAGTATTTAACAACTATCTCCATTGTAAAATTTTTGGAGACTTCCACAAAAATTTTGCCCAGTTTCTGTTTTAAAAATTTAGAAAGCTCACGGGAAAGATGATCGAGCCTTAATGGCGCCTACGTATCCCGTTGAAGAAGGAATCAAGTAAAACTAGTTAACAGATTGTAACTCGGATAGATAATGGACTGAGATTATGAATGTTCTAAAACTAGCCGACCAAGAGCCAAGAGTGGTTTTGAATGACTGGAGACCCAAACGGACAACTTAAGCTGAAACTCACGACAACCATTGGACGTATGACAAACCGATAAGTTGTCGATCGTTCCAAAAAAGGGTTGAGTATAGAAAAGTCTAATCTGCGGTTCCACAAAATCGTTTTGAAAAATGTGAATGCAATGATAATATATAATAAATAATGAATGAATACTTAGTATAATATGCAAATAATAAACAAAATATATAAGATATAATGAATAACTAATAATATAATATGGTAGTAGTATCCTCAATTTGAAAAATGAACACATAATGGTTAGAACCTCTATATCCCCAGCGGAGTCGTCATTCTGTTGACATCCTTTGAATGGGAGCAACGTCACGATGACTCAATAAAAAAAGAACTAGTTAAAATATTTTTAGAACGGATTATAAAACGGGGTTTAAAAGGAAAAGGGAGTCGCGTCGCCACCTAATTTTAGAAAAACTAGGAAATCAATAAACAAATTATTAACTTAAAAGATAGTCTACGAAATCAATTGATCTAGCTAAGGGGTTTAAATTATTTCGAAGGGAAGTGGTTAGGCACCCCTCGAAATTCACCAGTGTGGTTCCCGACTGAGTTTATATTTTCAAATTGAGAAGAAAATAAAATAATGTACAATATAATAAACATGCAATATACACAATGAAAATAAAATAATAACATCGGCCTAAGGTTTGCCTAATATCGATATATACAAAATAATTAATTAATTAAAATATATAATTCGAACTCCTTTCAAATAGTTTCAAGAAAGCAAGTCTTGGGTACCTGTAACACACTTAGTAAAAATGTTAATAACAAATAAATAAATATGAATAAAAAAGAATTAATCAAATAATAACTTAATTATAAAAATCCGTCTTATGAACATGAAAGATCTTGAAAATCGACGGTAATTTCTTCATCGTCCAATTTAACAATTTTAACAAACAAATTATATGAACTTAAACTAAAAATTTCAGTCTTTTAATATTGGGGAGGCCTCCAAAACTGACGGAGAGTTTTCTCATTGGCCCAACCCAATTTAACAAATATATAATATAAACTTAATTAAAATTTTCGTCTTTTAAAATTAGGAGGCCTTCAAAACCGATGAAGAGTTTTCTCATTGTTCATTGTAGTGTATACAAACTATAAACAATAATATAAATAAAAACAACACATATCTTATTGGATATTCTGGAAAGTGCATGAAATTGAACAAATGAATAAATGAGGTAACCACTAATAATAATACTAACAAAATACTAAAATCTTAATCTATTATTAATAAGTACAAATTTTAGAGGAACAATCATATTGAAATAAAATCCTCCATATAGTGACAAAAAGGTCAACGAGTCAACCAAGACAAAATCACAAAAAAAAAAAATTAAAGTCACAAAAAAATATAAATAAATAATAACCACTAAACTTAACAGTAGAAAATTAATATCAGAAATAAAATCAAATAGAAGTCCCTAAAACACTGAACAAAACTTTTTTAACAAGAAAATGAACAATGACTTTAAGAATTTATAAAAATAGAAATGACAATGACCAAAAATTGAACAAAATAAGTACAAAATGAAAAAATCAACTAACATTTTCAAAGTAGTGGCTAACGGGGAAAATGGGAAATAAAAAAAGTTACCAGCCTTTGTGTTCAACAGAGAAGCACGAAACTCACGGAGAAACTAATAAGTTTCATCGGATAATCGGAATTCACTAGACCTCAACAGAGATTTGACCAGGAAAGGAAATTTGGTGACTGTTCTTGTTCATTGTTGGCGGGTCGGAGCTTGACCGGAAAAAACCTAAAGAATGAACAAACTCCTTAAGGGAAAAGAAAGGTACTGGGCAGTGGGGTTTTGGATTTGGTTTCGCCTGAGTTGGGAGCGGTAGTTGTTTGCCGTATCATCGAGCTTCGAGCTCTACTGGAAACACCTGCAAAAAGAAAGAACAAATCGTGAAAGGGGAGAGAAGGGGAATGATTCGCTATTGTTTGGAGCTTATAGCTCGCACTGTACATGGCTGAGCCTCGAGCTCGCCTTTAATGGCCACTTTGGTTTTTTCGTCAGTGGATTTCGATGTGAACTGTGGTGGCGGCTGCTGGGTTTCTTGGAGGAAGGAGGTTGAGGGAATGATGGTCAGAGGTTGCTGGTGGTTTTAGGTGGTCTTGAAGATGGGAAAATGGAGGCAGAGCTGGTTCTGGTGGTTTTCGACTGAAATAGGCGCTCACATTTTTGACGGAAAATGGAGATATGAACACCTGCAAAACAAACAAAAGAACACAAAGGAAAAAAGGAAGGGAGCAGCTGACTGTTCGCTGAGAAATAGGACAAAACAAATGGGGTTCTTGGTGGTGGACTCCCAGGAATCCGGCGGAATTCCAGTGAACTTGTCATCGAAAAATAAAGAATAATAAAAAATCTAAAAGAAAAATATCCCTAAAATCCTTCCACCACCTTCCAAAACCTAATGGACCAACCTTTCTTTAAATAGGAATTGTTATGAAATGGGCCCAAACTATGGGCTTGAAGTTGTGGCCCCAAAAATCATTATTAACAGGAAATTTGTGTGTTCAAATTGTATTCGTATTTGAATGAATATTTAGACTGCGTTGAATATCAAAATGAATATTAACATATAACAGAGAAAAAAATGAATATTAACAATATAACAGAGAAAAAAATGAATATAAAAAATGTAATAAACGTAATACATGTAAAATAATGCAATTTAATAGAGATAGTGATTCTATAAAATAAAATGAACAAATATTTGAATGTCTGGCTTTGACAAAATAATTTAAACATAACAATCGATAAAATCCTAATATTTTGAGAAAGAGGATAATACTATTTAAAATAAAATACTCAAAATGTATTAATTTTAAAATTATCAGATTGAAATTTGGTGTCAATAGTAATTTGTCCTTGCTTTCTCTTCCCTTTGAATGACCCCCTCGTATTATTATCCAAACATAGGTGTTTGCCATTGTTAGGAGCAGAAATTGTCTAATTTATATTAATTTCCTTAATGCCAGTTTTCTAGTATCTTATTTATGCCATGAGAGTTTTTTTTTGCTAATTGATTTTGAGCTTATAAAATGGTTTTAGTTTCTTAAGTAAATTAGTTATGACCATGTTGTCCTTTTCTTTGTGTTTTTTTTTTTTCTATTCCTTCGACTTTAAAATTTTTCCTAATATTCATGTAATCTGTAGTTTTATTTGGATGAATAATCGTGTATGAATTAGTCCGTTTTTAGACATATGTTAATCATCTTCTCTTTTGTTCTTTTTCTTGCATGAACCCTTTGAACGAGTCTATCGGACTCCTTCGTTATCTTCGTACAACTCATCTTGATCCAAAGAGGCTCAACTTTGTTCCTCGATTCAGTAAATAAGAAGCTAAAATACAGGTTTTGGAGGTTAAACAAGATGGAATTTGAATTTTCAAGCCCCTGAAATGCCTGAAAAGGACCCTATATACACTAATATATATCTTTATACAGTGATATACATTCTTAAATACAGTATACTGATTCAAAATACGTCAAAGAAGGTTGGAAAATGCAGAAACATGAAATTCAAGCTGAATCACAGACTTTAGGAGTGCAAAAACGGGCCATATACAGGGTGTACACTCAGATATACATTTGGTGAATATCTTGCCATTTGCAAGTACAAGGAAGCCCAAAGGCTTGAAAAATAGCCCATCACCTTTTCGGAATTTACATTTGAACTTCGAACATTTTTCAATTGATTTTATCTGTTTTAAATCGATTTTTCAAAACTTAGTCATTTTTACTTTACTTATATATTTCTGTAAAACAACAAGCACATAAGTAATGGCATGAAATGTTTGATTCCTGCATGATTGGAAACGGTTTTTAAAACAAATGAGTGTGATAAGTGCAGATATCATAAGTCTTCGTATAATTCACATATGATTGTTTGTCTATATGTTGATGATTTGTTAATCTTTGGCTCTAACATGAGTGTTATTGATGAAGCTAAAAATGTTCTTAGAAGCCATTTTGATATGAAAGATCTTGGTGAGACAAATTTTCTTCTTGGAATAAAAATAACAAGAACATATAAGGAAATTCTCCTTGACCAGTCACATTGTGTTGACAAAATTTTGAAAAAATATAACTTTCATGATTGCAAACATGTTGCTACTCCTTTTGATTCAAGTGCTCACTTATTTTTTGTTGAAAGTGAAAATGATGTGATAAATCAAAAGGAATATTCTAGTATAATCGGAAGTTGAGATATGTGACTGATTGCACTAGGCCTGATATTGTATATGCAGTAGAAGTACTTGGCAGGTTTACAAGCAAGCTAGGTAATGAAAATTGGCATGCTATAACAAGAGTTATGAAATATTTAATTGGAACGAAAAATTGTGGTTTGTTCTATAAAAAATATCCTGTTGTACTTGAAGGCTTTTGTGATGCAAATTGGAACATTATGTCAGGTGATTCTTGTTCTACCACTGGTTATGGCTTTACTTTGGGTGTTGTTGTTATTTGTTAGAGATCAAAAAAGCAAACTATAATTGTCAACTCTACTATGGAGGCTGAACTAATTGCTTTAGCTTCAGCTAGTGAGGAAGTGAATGGTTAAGAAATTATTGTTTCAAATTCCTTATTTTGAAAAACCATTCCTCCTATTTTAATTCATTGTGATAGCATCGCTGCAATTGGTAGAGTTCAAAACCGTTATTACAATGGTAAATCCAGACCTATAAGGAGGAAACACAGTAATGTAAGATCATATTTGACAAATGGTACCATTGATGTTGATTATGTCAAATCTTGTGATAATCTTGCAGATCCTCTTACTAAGGCCTTAACAAGAGAAAACGTCTGGAGCACATTGAGGAGGATGGGATTGAAGCCTATAAATCGTTGAGTCATATATGAGGAAACCTAACCTAGGACTAGAGATCCTATAACCAAGTTCAAAGGGAAAAACTAATCATATGCTGACTTGTTGTGAAAAATGCACTATCCTTATATTCCCTGCCTATTATGTGAGTGCAGTGTTTCCTATAGGTTGTGAAGTTTGAGCTGATTAAACCCTTGATGAAAATTTGTAGCCCGTATGGGTGGAGTGTTAAGCTTACAGGAGCATTCTCAATAGAATTCACTTATGTGATGTGTGAAAGCAGATCGCTTCCTATGAGAATGGACTTATTCTCAAAAGCACTCATGAAACTGGTATAGCACATGATCATAACTTGTTGACTTTAAAGCTCATGTCAACATCTTCATTATTATGTGTGAACAGTGATATTTTATTTTCCTTAAGCAGTCATAGTTAAAGTTTGAGAACACTACGACCGTGTAGTAAAAGTTATTGTTTCACTAAGTGGAGGTTCAATGCAGAGCACACCTTCATTATACATGATAGTCTTCCTTGAGCTGATATACTCTCTTGTCTAATATTAAAATGAGTGGGGAATTGTTGGTCAACATTTTAATATCATTAGTTTTGTATATAATTTGCTTGAAATGTATAGAGTCAAATTGATGCTTTGCTGTAAGTTGGCTGTTGATACTTTTGTATTAACTGTTAGTGCATTATCCATTAGGAGTTAGCGCAATATGACCGTTAAGTTTCATAACAATGCAAAATGCCATTGATGGCATTAGTGACTATTTGATGGTCACTCATAATTTCTCCATTATCTCATTCTTTACTTCTTCATAATTCTTAGTAACATATGTAACTTCTAAGGCCATTATCTTCACTATTTACTACACCATTATCTTCCTATCCGTTGCTAGGAAGATTTTTTGTAGTATAAATAGTGGTGGTCTTCATTTGGTGTGGTATACACAACACACAAGAAAATATAGAGTGCGTAAAGTGTTAGTTTAAAAAGAGAGTTCTTATTAATTGAAGGGAGGTGTTCTTTTTGTGGAACTTTGGACTCAACTCTTGTCCAGAGTTATTGAGTTATATTTTTTAAATGTTGTTGTATCCTGTAGTGGACAAATAAAAGAGGACTACTGCTAGACCGATGAAAACATTTGTTGTAGTGGACTTGAATCTTCTTAAAGAGAGCAAGATATCCGCGCCTCAGCCTAAAGAGATTTTTGTTTCTTCATTTCATTTTCAATTGTAATCTTATATTTTTTGTTATATTATAAGTTTTCACTAACAGTTAGCTATTTTTTTTTTTTATCAAAGATATTGACAATCTTTCTATTGACGAGTTGCAGGGCTCCTTGTTGGTTCATAAGCAGAATATAAATGTGCAAGAAAAGGATGAACTAGCATTGAAGGCAGTCTTTGTTGGGTATGTAGCAAGAATTGATGGGAAATAGAGGGAAGGAGAGGAATTTGAAAAAGTTTAGAACTTGAAAGGTTGTGAACTTGAAAAGTCCTCTAATGCTTTATTGAAAAAGGCAATACTCCCTCATCGGTAATGGAAATGAAAATAGGAGAGTTTAAATAAATAAACACTCCTTTAATTGTTAAAAGGGTTGGAAAGAGGGACCCCCCTCGTGCCGTCGTCATCGCTCGCTCGCTCGCTTCGGCATTGGCTTCGGCTTCGGCTTCGGCTTTGGCAAATGATCGATCGAGAGATAATTTTTTGGACAAAATTTATTTTAATTATTTATTAATTAATTTAAATGGCCAAAAATTATTTTCAATAAATTAGTTGATAACAGAATTTAACCGAAATGTTTAACCCGACCCGACTCGGATCCGCGCGAGTATCCCGTTTTAAATTCCGTTATATTCAAAATTCCCGCCATGACTGTTCTGAAAGGTTGCAACTTTCAGGAACAGTCAATACCATTTGAAATTTTGAAACCTGTCATTAATGGTCGTGTCAATTCTGAAAAGGTAGCAACCTTTCATAATATATTATTCTTGCCTATAAATACCATTCAGTCTTCAGAATATTTCCCAACGAATTTTCTGATCTTCCTTCTTCTTAAAAACACATATTTCTTCGTGTACTTTCCTGTTGTGGATTGATTCGCTGACAGTAGAGTTTTTGGTATCTATACTCTACTGATCATTTTACCCTGGGAGGTTATATTCCAAATCAAACCTCGGATACTAGAGGGGAATAATTTCCTTAAGGGGACACTGTGAATTCAGTGGACTTGATTTTCTTCCTGAATTTTTAAAAAGAGTATTCCAGATTCTAGTAAGTTTTACAGATTAAATTATTTTTTACAAATAAATTTCTGTTCATCTTATTTACTGGTTCTAAAAATCTCAATTACTTCGTGTTTCTGAATTATTTATTACAACCAGTAATTTCTGATTTTCTTGACACAGATTGACAACAATCTTAAGGAAATTATATAAATCTGTGTTTCTGGTGGAGACAAAAATCTTTGTGATTTTTATACTCCTTAAGTCTGCAATTATAATTTATTGCTTACTTATATTGTATCAATTTTGTTTATCAGAAATGGAAAATACTGGTGTTACAGTGGCTGTTGCTGCACCAACCCGAACTCTTGTATCACAAGCAGAGAAATCGGGTAAATTCACAGGTGTGAATTTCAAAGGATGGCAGCAACGAGTATTTTTCTGGCTTACCACTCTTGGTCTGCAGAAATTTACAAGTGAAGATACTCCACTACCTGGTGATGATATGCCAGACAGGGAAAAATTTATGATTGTTGAAGCATGGAAACAGTCAGACTTCCTATGTAAAGGTTACATTTTGAGTGCTTTAGAGGATGACTTATATAATGTCTATAGTGCAATAACAACTTCAAAAGAGTTGTGGAATGCACTTGAGAAGAAATATAAGACAGAAGATGCATGCTTGAAAAAATTTGTGGTCGCAAAGTTTTTAGACTATAAAATGGTAGATAGTAAAACTGTTGGATCACAAGTGCAGGAACTTCAACTTATTCTCCATGATCTGATTGCTGAAGATATGGTAGTAAATGAAGCTTTTCAAGTGGTTGCAATGATCGAGAAGTTGCCTCCTTCGTGGAATGATTTCAAGAATTATCTAAAGCACAAGCGTAAAGAAATGAATCTTGAAGATCTTGTGATTCGTCTCAAGATTGAGGAAGATAACAGAAATGCCGAAAAGAAGTCGCGTAAGAGTTCAACAATCATTGGAGTTAATATTGTTGAAGAAGCTCCTACCAAATACAAAAAGAGACAGAAGTCCAACCGGCAGAAGTCAGAACAGGCCAAGAAGAAATTCAAAGGAAACTGTTATAATTGTGGCAAGGCTGGTCATAGATCTTCTGATTGTCATGCTCCAAGAAAGGACAAAAACAAAGGCAAAGGCAAAAGTCAAGCAAACATCGTGGAAAACATGGAAGATGCAGATGACTTGTGTGCAATGATATCAGAATGTAACTTAGTTGGAAATCCCAAGGAGTGGTTTCTCGACTCAGGTGCTACTAGACATATTTGCTCTGCAAAAGAAGCCTTTGCAACGTACACTCCTGCTGAGTACGATGAAGATTTATTCATGGGAAACACAGCAACAGCAAGGATTGCAGGAACTGAGAAAGTAATGTTGAAAATGACATCCGGCAAAGTGTTGACTTTAAACAATGTTCTGCATGTCCCTACTATTAGGAAGACTTTAGTTTCTGCTGCGCTACTCGTTAAGAACGGGTTTAAGTGTGTCCTAGTTAGTGATAAAGCTGTAATAAGTAAGAATGAAATGTTTATAGGAAAGGGCTACCTCAATGAGGGTCTTTTCAAACTAAATGTAATGGTTATTGACAGTATTAATAAAAATTCTGCTTCTGTTTACTTAATGGAGTTAAGTGATTTATGGCATGCCCGTTTGGGACATGTAAATTACAAAGCCTTGCGAAAATTGGTTAATCTAGAAGTATTGCCTGATTTTAAATGCGATAAGTCGAAATGTGAATTTTGTGTGGAAAGTAAGTTTGTTAAACATCCTTACAAGTCTGTTGAAAGAAATTCTTAAACTTTAGACTTAATTCACACAGATATATGCGATATGAAGTCAACAACATCTCGTGGTGGGAAAAAGTATTTTATAACTTTTATTGATGACTGCACTCGATTTTGTTATGTATATTTGCTTAATAGTAAGGATGAAGCAATTGATGCATTTAAGCAATACAAAAATGAAGTGGAAAACCAATTGAATCTAAAGATAAAAATGATTCGGAGTGATAGGGGTGGAGAATATGAATCTCCTTTTGCAGAGATATGTTTGAAATATGGTATTATTTATCAAACTACTGCACCTTATACACCACAGTCAAATGGTTTGGCAGAACGGAAGAACAGAACATTAAAGAAAATGATGAATGCCTTAATGATCAATTCTGGTTCACCGCGAAATCTTTGGGGGGAAGCCATCCTTACAGCTAATAAAATACTCAATAGAGTACCCCATCGAAAAACACAATCAATTCCATATGAGTTGTTGAAAGGAAGAAAACCCAACTTGAAATATTTCAAAGTGTGGGGGTGTTTAGCCAAGGTAGAGGTTCCTTTACCTAAGAGGGTTAAAATTGGACCCAAAACAATAGATTGTGTCTTTATTGGGTATGCTGTGAATAGTAAAGTCTGTCGATTTTTGGTTCACAAATCTGATAATCCTGAGATTCATGTTAATACGATAATTGAATCAGATAATGTAGAGTTTTTTGAAAACATTTATCCGTATAAAACTGAAAGTGAGTCAACAAGTGAAAGACCTAAACGACAACGAGAAGAATCAATGGAAAATATTCTAACTAGTGAGGAACCTAGGCGAAGTACTCGACAACGAAAATCTGTTTCTTTCGGACCAGATTTTGTAGCACTATTGCTTGAAAATGAGCCTCAAACATTTAAAGCAGCTATGTCTTCGTCAGAGTCAACTTATCGAAAAGAAGCAGTCAATAGTGAGATTGAATCAATTTTAAGCAATCACACTTGGGAATTGACTGATCTTCCTCCAGGAAATAAACCTTTGGGATCAAAATGGATCTTTAAAAGGAAAATGAAACCCGATGGGACTATTGACAAATATAAGGCTAGACTGGTAGTCAAAGGGTACAGACAAAAGGAAGGTCTGGACTACTTTGACACATATTCTCCAGTAACAAGGATAGCATCAATTAGGATGTTAATAGCACTAGCAGCAGTGCATGATCTTAAAATCCACCAAATGGATGTAAAGACAGCCTTCTTAAATGGACAGTTAGAGGAAGAAATTTACATGGAACAACCTGAAAGGTTTATAGTTCCTGGTAAAGAAAAGAAAGTGTGCAGACTTGTGAAGTCACTTTATGGACTCAAGCAAGCACCCAAACAATGGCATGCTAAATTTGATCAAATAATGTTGGCAAATGGATTCAAGATTAACGAATGTGATAAATGTGTTTACATTAAAAATGTTATGAATCATGAAGTCATTGTTTGTTTGTATGTTGATGACATGTTAATAATGAGTAAAGAAATTGACGATATAAATGCTACTAAGCGCATGTTGTCCAGCAAGTTCGATATGAAAGACTTAGGAGTTGCTGATTTGATCTTAGGGGTCAGGATTATCAAAACTCCCCAGGGACTAGCATTATCTCAATCTCATTATATTGAAAAAGTATTGGATAATTTCAATTACTTGAATTTCAATGTAGTCAAAACTCCAATTGATTTAAGTTGTCCATTTAAAAAGAATGAAGGTCAAAGTGACTCTCAATTGGAATATGCCAGAGTGTTGGGAAGTTTGATGTATATTATGAATTGCACGCGACCAGATATAGCATGTGCTATTAGTAAACAGAGTCGGTACACTAGTAATCCGAATCAAACTCACTGGATGGCTATGAAACGTGTGTTGGGTTATCTAAAATGGACACAACATTATGCTTTGCATTATAATAAATATCCTGCTGTGATTGAAGGATATAGTGATGCAAATTGGATCACCGGGTCAAATGATGTAAAATCCACGAGTGGTTATGTATTCATACTTGGTGGAGGAGCTGTCTCTTGGAAATCTTCCAAACAGACATGTATTGCTCGCTCCACAATGAAATCTGAATTCATTGCTTTGGATAAGGCTGGTGAAGAAGCGGAATGGCTCCGGAATTTCCTAGAGGATATTCCATTCTGGCCCAAACCTGTTGGACCAATTTGCATACATTGCGATAGTCAAGCAGCAATAGGTAGGGCAGGGAGCGTTATGTACAACGGGAAGTCTCGTCATATACGACGTAGACATAACACCATAAGACAACTGCTTTCTTGTGGAATTATCACAATTGACTATGTAAAGTCAAGCGATAATGTGTCAGATCCACTAACGAAAGGCCTAGTGAGAGAGGCAGTTGAAAGATCATCTAAGGGAATGGGTTTACGACTTAGGACAAGTTAGCATGACGGTAACTCTATCTAGCAGACTGGAGATCCCTAGAGCTAGATTCAAGGAGAAAAACAAAGTTGTGGCTGACGGTTCGACATTGTCAATTAACTCAATCCATTCTCATGATGAAGACAATTTTCAGCAACAAGGTTAAGACTTTAAGGCTTGTTAATTAGGTAATAAATCTTAAAGTTTTTAATGATTTGTAAGTTTGGTAGATTTGACCAAATAATGTATCTACGAGATAACACAGTTAGAAATCACCTATGTGAGTGTGAAGTGGAAGCCGCTTCAAAGAGAATTTTATGTCAAAAGCCTATTCTCTATACACTCATGAAACCACGAGGTGTTCGTGGTTGAAACGAACACAACCGTAAGAACCATAAACAGTAAAGGGTTAATTGTGTGACATATGGTTGTCTAGGTATACACCAAAGGTCGACGGTTCAAAGATATCACATCTACCGATTGACCGAGTATTATCCGACATATGTTCACTACGGAAAGTCCAAGGGAAACCTACTTATCCAGAAGCAATTAATCCTTGCTTGTAAAGTACACAATTGTCCGTGCATTCCTATGTTATAACTATTCCCCATCAATGTGGGTGATTGTTGGGTATGTAGCAAGAATTGATGGGAAATAGAGGGAAGGAGAGGAATTTGAAAAAGTTTAGAACTTGAAAGTTTTGGAACTTGAAAAGTCCTCTAATGCTTTATTGAAAAAGGCAATAGTCCCTTATCGGTAATGAAAATGAAAATAGGAGAGTTTAAATAAATAAACACTCCTATTAATTGTTAAAAGGTTGGAAAGAGGGATCCCCTCGTGCCGTCGTCGTCGTCGCTCGCTCGCTTCGGCTTCGGCTTTGGCTTTGTCTTTGGCTTTGGCAAATGATCGATCGAGATATATTTTTTTGGACAAAATTTATTTTAATAATTAATTAATTAATTTAAATGGCCAAAAATTATTTTCAATAAATTATTTGATAACAGAATTTAACCGAAATGTTTAACCCGACCCGACTCGGATCCGCGCGAGTGACCGTTTTAAATTCCGTTATATTCAAAATTTCTCGCCATGATTGTTCTGAAAGGTTGCAACTTACAGGAACAGTCAATACCATTTGAAAGTTTGCAACCTTTCATTAATGGTCGTGTCAATTCTGAAAGGGTAGCCACCTTTCAGAATATATTATTCTTGCCTATAAATACCATTCAGTCTTCAGAATATTTCCCAACGAATTTTCTGATTTTCCTTCTTAAAAACACATATTTCTTCGTGTACTTTCCTGTTGTGGATTGAGTCGCTGACAGTAGAGTTTTTGGTATCTATACTCTACTGATTAAGATCATTTTACCCTGGGAGGTTATATTCCAAATCAAACCTCGGATACTAGAGGGGAATAATTTCCTTAAGGGGACACTGTGAATTCAGTGGACTTGATTTTCTTCCTGAATTTTTGAAAAGAGTATTCCAGATTCTAGTAAGTTTTACAGATTAAATTATTTTTTACAAATAAATTTCTGTTCATCTTATTTACTGGTTCTAAAAATCTCAGTTACTTTGTGTTTCTGAATTATTTATTACAACCAGTAATTTCTGATTTTCTTAACACAGATTGACAACAGTCTTGTCTTAAAAATTAACAAATTAGGGAAAGCCAAATTCGAAGGACTCGCACCATAAGAAGGGGAAGAGTTGTTCTAGCAATTCTCTCGAAAAGGAAAAGAGACGAGATAAGTCTCAAGTTAAATTCTATTGATGTTATCGATTTGGAAACTATCAATCTGAGTGTCGTACCGATATAAATGGATATTGTGGCAGCAAATCTAACTTTGCATAGACAAAGGAAGATGGGGAAACCAAGAAAGAAGAAGAAATTTCACTTTTGATGACATATTCTTCCAACGAGAAAGTTTCCACTCATTTATGGTATATCGTGTAACGACCTGTTTAGTCGTTTTGAGCAGCAGATTTTATTTCTGGAAAAACTGGCTGATACGACGGACCCCACGACGGACCGTCATAGGCACGACGGACCGTCATAGGCACGACGGACCGTCGAGGGGGTCTCGTTCCATAACACTTAGAAATTAGAAAATCGGGTGCTGAAATCGACTCTCTGAACTTCGTGACGGAATGACAGGACGGACCGTCACAGGCGTGATGGACCGTCACAGACTCTTTGGTGGAAATTGAGTCTCTGAACTTTGCGACGACCTGCAGGACGGACCGTCGCAGGCACGACGGGCCATCACAGGTTGCGTAATCCCAGTCTGGGTCGGATTTCTTTAAATGTTTTAAGGGACGTTTTTGACTATTCCTGCTTTAATTATAAAGTTAGTGGGTTAATGTTAATAAGTCTAATTACTTGGGGGTTAAAAGAGGTAACCTTGAGTTAATTAGTGGGTCATTATTGCCATCTTTTATACTTAATTATATGCTAATTAGGGTAAAAGAAAGAGGGTTTGAATAAGAAAAATAGAAAGAACAAGAGAGAGAGAGAGAGAGGATCAAATCAAGAAAGAGGAAAAACGCAGCTTTGAGGAGTAGCTTGCTTGATCAAATTCTTCGGTGGAGGTAGGTTATGGTTGATGCTATTCGTAGTAAACTCTTAATAGCGAATGATATGTATTGGTGGTATTGTAAACCCTTCTATGTGCTTAATTGTATGCTTGTATGATTGTGATGTTATGATTTTGATAAAATAAGCATGATGAAGCTATTGAGTCCTAAATCTTGAAGAAACCCTAATTTACTTCCTAATGATGATGCCTTGGTATAAGAGAAGGCTTGATGAATTGATAGAATGAGATTAGGGGATCAAAGTGTCACGTTCTGACACATAGTATTAAGGGATCGGGTGTCACGAACCGACACGTAGTTTTAGGGGATCGGAGTGTCACGTTCCGACACATAGTATTAAGGGATCGGGTGTCACGAACCGACACGTAGTTTTAGGGGATCGGAGTGTCACGTTCCGACACATAGTATTAGGGGATCGGGTGTCACGAACCGACACGTAGAAGTAGGGGATCAGAGTGTCACGTATCGACACATAGTAGTAGGGGATCGGAGTGTCACGTACCGACACAAGAGGAAGAAAGATAATGAATCTCGAAAGATGTTAATATACTCAATCTAATGAACTTAATTCCCAAATGAGTATGGTATTGAGGCTTGAGTCCTCATGGATGAACTTGGTAGTACTTATTGATGATTATAGTACTTGTTGTTGCTACATGTTGAGTATTATAGTTGATTTATGATATTAACTGATATATACATGTTTCTATTTTGAGTTGGCCGATGATACCTACTCAGTACTTGTGTTGTGTACTGACCCCTGCTTGTATGTTTCTTTCTTTGTATTTGTGGAGTGCAGCAAACGTACCGTCGTCTCCAACTCAACCGCATCTCTAGCCAGTCTTCATTACACCGGGATTCAAGGTGAGCTAATGCTTCTAGCTTGGACTGGATCTTCTTCTTCAAGTCTTGATGCCTTGAACTTCTGGCATGGACTAGCTTTTTACTTATTTTTGCTTTCTTAGATGCTCTTAGTTTAGTAATTGAGGATAGATGTTCTTGTGATGATGACTTCCAGATTTTGGGGATAATAATAGTTATTGAATTGATTTTATTAATGAGTTTAAGTCTTCCGCATTGTATTTTGTTAATTATGTTTGAAATGTTAGGGTTAGATTGGTTGGTTCGCTCACATAGGAGGGTAAGTGTGGGTGCCAGTCGCGGCTCGGTTTTGGGTCGTGACATATCGATATCGGCTAAAGTAATTGTTAGGATATACTATTAACCATGCGTTTTGATATAGTATTAATATTGAACAATTGTTTATTTATTTATTCAATTCAATAAAGTGATACATTAAATAGATCAATTGTCATATATGTGTCCTTACTTATATTGTAGATGATTTGGTGTATAGAGTTTAAGCTTATACACAGAAGATTAAATCATCAGTTCTTATAAGTTAAAAATTTATAGTTCACAATCAAAGATGGAAATTTGGACAAAATCATCAGAAAGATTGTAGCACGAGATTAAATGTAATTTATCTTGATTATGAGAATGGTATAGTTCTAACTTCTCGTACTGGTGCATTTGGTATGTACTAAATGGGACCAAGCAGAGATAGTTATTTTAAACTAACTGATAAAAGCATATTCTCTAAACTATTAAATGTACTTATATTCTTAATCTTGATATAACCATTATGATCTGTATATATTATTTATCATTTTGATTTATTAAAAGGTGAAATTCTGAGATGGGTCAATATGCCTAGTAGATTGGATGATAATAATATATATTGGTTAAATAATTAGTTAGTTGATGGAATCCATGTCTCAGTATACAGATTGATAATACACCTTTTATGAGAAGCTTGTAAGTTTTCATGTGTAAACCCGGCCAGTAGATTTATGAATCTGGCACATGAAATAAGTTAAGTATTGCTCTAAAAGAAGTTAATCGTTGAATTAAATTCGTCAGTAATTTAATTTATTGATTAGTATCAGTAATCTTAACATGGGGAGTCAAATAAGTGTTTGGTGGTGAATTTCGAAATAAATAGAGGAGTTCAATTACGAATTTTTAGTGGAATGATTTGTAAGTTATTATTGTAAGAATAATTCAAATTAATTATTTAGAATTATTTCCATAATAGGAAACCTCGGTAATAAATTTTGTGGTCCCTCCAGTGCCCAATTTAACTAGAACTCAGAATCTTATTTTCTAGTAGAAGATGGAAATGTAGCGTGTCTTTTTTTTAAGGGAGAAACGTGTGTTTTCAAGTTTTCTTGAAAAAAAGATTTGCTTTGTTCTCCTCTTTGGACTAGGAAGACATCTCTATAAATAGTGATTCTTCTAACCTTGATTGAATTGAGTATTCTATACAATACTTGCCCACCCAAGTATTGGGAGAGTTCAATTGTTGATTGGGATCACTGTAGAAGACTATAGAGCTGGAGTTGGAATTACTTCAAGATATCTGCACACGATTCAAGAGGTAATCCTGAGTTAATTTTCAGTATACTTTGTATGTGATGACTATTTGTGATTGTTGTTTATATTCATGCAAGATGTATGATTCTGGAATGCTTCCACTGTGTATGCTGTTTTCTAACATATGGTAATAGTGAGCAGATTGTATTAGAGGAAGAAGTTGTTAATATCTCTGCATCACAAGATATTGAAGATAACATGGAAACTCAAGATCCTAAAAATGATGTGGTTCCACCACAAGATCATAATAATTTAAATCTCTCTGAACCTGCCCCTGCAACTATAGTGTCTCTTCGTAGTGGGAGAGTGATAAGAAAACCACTTCGGTATGCACTCTTGGGAGAGTCTTTTGACAGAATCCCTGAAGATTTGAATACCGAACCTGTGAATTATGACGAAGCACTACAAGATAAAGATGCAGAAAAATAGATCGTTGCTATGAAATCAGAAATGGAGTCTATGTACTCTAACAAAGTCTGGGATCTTGTAGAACCACCTGTAGATGGAGTCAAATGCATTGGATGCAAGTGGATATATAAGAAAAAGAGAGGAGTAGATGGACAAGTGCAAACTTACAAAGCTAGACTTGTTGCAAAAGGGTTTACTTAGAAAGAAGGGATCGACTATGAGGAAACGTTTTTGCCAGTAGTCATGCTTAAGTCTATTAGAATTCTGTTATCCATTGCTACTCATTATGATTATGAAATTTGGCAAATGGATGTCAAGACAGCTTTCCTTAATGGAAGTCTTGATGAAATCATATTTATGCGACAACTAGATGGTTTCATAGAAAAAGGAAAAGAACACATGTTGTGCAAGCTTAAAAGATCTATTTATGGATTAAAGAAAGCTTCTAGGGCATGGAACACTTGCTTCGACAATGCGGTCACGTCTTTGGGTTTTGAGCAATGTCTTGATGAGTCTTGTGTGTACAAAAAGTGGAATGGGGATAAAGTGGTGTTTTTGGTATTATATGTAGATGATATCTTGCTCATAGGAAATAATGTGGGCTTGATGAGTTCAGTTAAGAAATTGTTGTCCACAAACTTTGATATGAAGGATTTGGGAGAAGCTGCTCACATCCTTGGGATCAAGGTTCTACGTGATCGCAAGAAAAGGATGTTAGGTTTATCTCAAGCTCTTTATATTAATACAAATTCTTACCAGGTTTAGCATGCACGATTCCAAGAAAGGTTTTCTTCCTTTTAGGCATGGAATTTTTTTATTTAAGGATCAATGTCCTAAGACAGATGAGGAAACAGAAAGCATGAAGAAAGTTCCTTATGCATCAGCGGTAGGAAGTCTCATGTATGCCATGTTATGCACTAGACCTGACATTTGTTTTGCCGTAGGCATGGTTAGCAGATATCAGTCTAATCCTGGATGAGAACATCGGACAACAGCTAAGCATATAATCAAGTACCTGAAAAGCACTAGGTATTACATGCTAGTCTATCATTCGGATGAGTTGGTGCCATAGGGTACACAGACTCAGAATTCCAGTCTGATATGGACTCTAGAAAATCGACTCAGGAAATGTGTTTACTTTGGGAGATGGAGCCATTGTTTGGAGAAGCATCAAGCAAACCTGTGTTGCTGATTCTACCATGGTATGTAGCAGCTTCTGAAGCAGCTAAGGAGGCAGTGTGGCTCAGAAACTTTCTGAAAGACTTGGCGGTTGTTCCTGCAATAGAATGCCACTTACAATGTTTTGTGATAATAGTGGAGCGGTTGCAAATTCAAAGGAACCACGAAGTCATAAGAAGGAAAAACACATTGACCGAAAATACCATTTGATTCGAGACATAGTACAGAGAGGGGATGTGATGATGGCGAAGATTGCATCAGAGAACAACCTTGCAGACCCTTTCACAAAAGCTTTACTGCAAAAGTCTTTTGATAGACATGTTGAAGGAATGGGTGTTAGAGTTGTAGGTGCATGGTTATGAGTCTAAGTGGGAGATTGTTAGGATATACTATTCACCGTGCGTTTTGATATAGTATTAATATTGAACAATTCTTTAATTATTTATTCAATTCAATAAAGTGTTACATTAAATAGATCAATTGTCATATATGTGTCCTTAACTTATATAGTAGATGATTTGGTGTATAGAGTTAAGCTTATACACAAAAGATTAAATCATCAGTTCTTATAAGTTAAAAATTTATAGTTCACAATCAAAGATAGAAATTTGTACAAAATCATCAGAAAGATTGTAGCACGAGATTAAATGTAATTTATCTTGATTATGAGAATGACATAGTTCTAACTTCTCGTGCTAGTGCATTTGGTATGTATTGAACGGGACCAAGCAGAGATAGTTTATTTTAGACTGACTGATAATAACATATTCTCTAAACTATTAAATGTACTTATATTCTTAATCTTGATATAACCATTATGATTTGTATATATTATTTATCATTTTGATTTATTAAAAGGTGAAATTCTGAGATGGGTGAATATGCCTAGTATATTGGATGATAATAATATATATTGGTTAAATAATTAGTTAGTTGATGGAATCCATGTCTCAGTATACAGATTGATAATACACCTTTTATGAGAAGCTTGTAAGTTTTCATGTGTAAACCCGGCCAGTAGATTTATGAATCTGGCACATGAAATAAGTTAAGTATTGCTCTAAAAGAAGTTAATCGTTGAATTAAATTCGTCAGTAATTTAATTTATTGATTAGTATTGGTAATCTTAACATGGGGAATCAAATAAGTGTTTAGTGGTGAATTTCGAAATAAGTAGAGGAGTTCAATTATGAATTTTTAGTGGAATGATTTGTAATTTATTATGGTTAGAATAATTCAAATTAATTATTTAGAATTATTTTCATAATAGGAAGCCTCAGTAATAAATTATGTGGTCCCTCCTATGCCCAATTTAACTAGAACTCAGAATCATATTTTCTAGTAGAATATGGAAAAGTAGCGTGTCTTTTTTTTAAGGGAGAAACGTGTGTTTTCAGGTTTTCTTGAAAAAAAGATTTGTTTTATTCTCCTCTTTGGACTAGGAAGACATCTCTATAAATAGGGATTCTTCTAACCTTGATTGAATTGAGTATTCTATACAATACTTGCCCACCCAAGTATTGAGAGAGTTCAATTGTTGATTGGGATCACTGTAGAAGACTATAGAGCTGGAGTTTGAATTACTTCAAGAAATATGCACACGCTTCAAGAGGTAATCCTGAGTTAATTTTCAGCATACTTTGTATGTGATGACTATTTGTGATTGTTGTTATATTCATGCAAGATGTATGATTCTGGAATGCTTCTGATGTGTGTGCTATTTTCTAACAGTAATCACATGAATGGACAGAAAGAAGCATTTTCAGAATTTGATAAATGTTTCAAGACACTGTGAGATTTGGAGATAATTAAGTTGTTTCTTTCATAAGTAAAAGAAAGGTATGAAACGACCTGTTAGTCGTTTTGAGTAGTAGAGCTTATTTCTGGTAATAACTATCTGGGTCGACGGATCCCACGACGGATCGTCATGGGCACGACGGACCGTCGAGGGGGTCTTGTTCCAAAACACTTAGATTCTGAAAATTTGGGTACTGAGATCGACTCTCTGAACTTCACGACGGAATGACAGGACGGACCGTCGTTGGCACGACAGACCGTCACAAATCTTTCCACAGAATTAACTCTCTGAACTTTGTGACGGACCTGCAGTACGGACCGTCACAGTCATGACGGACCGTCACAGGCTGCGTAACCCTGACTGGGTCGGATTTCTGTTAAAAGTTTTTAAGGGGTGTTTTGGACTATTCATGCTTATAATTATAAAGTTAGTGGGTTAATGTTAATAATTCAATTACTTGGGGGTTAAAGGAGATAACCTTGAAATAAATAGTGGGTTACTTTTACCATCTTTTATACTTAATTATATGATAATTAGGGTAAAAGAAAAAGAGTTGGAATAAGGAAAAATAGAAAGAACAGAGAGAGGGAGAAACGAACGAGAGAAGGGAGAACGAAGAGGAAAACAAAAAGGCTTGGGAAGTAGCTTGCTTGATCACGATTCTTCGGTGGAGGTAGGTTATGGTTTATGCTATCTCATAGTAAACTCTAAATAGCGATTGATATGTATTGGGTAGTATTGTAAAGTCTTCTATACGCTTAATTGTGTGGTTGCATGATGTGATTTTATAATTGTGATGAATTAGCGTGATGAGGCTGTTGAATCTTAAACCTTAAAACCCCTCAGTTAATGATGATGCCTTGGTATAAAAGAAGGCTTGATGAACTAAAAGAATGAGGTTAATGGATCGGGTGTCACGTTCCGACACCAGGATAGTAGTAGGGGATCGGAGTGTCACGTTCCGACACTAGGATAGTAGTAGGGGATCGGAGTGTCACGTTCCGACACCAGGATAGTAGTAGGGGATTGGAGTGTCACGTTCCGACACAAGGATAGTAGTAGGGGATCGGAGTGTCACGTTTCGACACCAGAATAATAAAGAGAATGATCTTGAGGGGATCGGAGTGTCACGTTCCGACACCAGGATGATAAAGAGAATGAATCTTGAATTATGTTAATATACTCAAATTTAAAGAACCTATTTCCCAAATGAGTATGGTGTGGAGGCTTGAGTCCTCATAGATGTGCTTGGGTTGTGGCCAATGGTTATGGTACTTGTTGTTGTTACCTGTTTAGTATGGTAGTCGACTTTATGTTATTATCTGATGTATATTGCTTTCTATTTTGAGTTGGCCGATGATACCTACTCAGTACTTGTGCCTTGTACTGATCCCTACTTGTATTTGTTTTTATTGTTATTTGTGGAATGCAGCAAACGTGCCAACAACTTCGACTCGTCCGCAACTCTAGCCAGACTTCAGCATAATCAGATTTCAGGGTGAGCTATTATTCCTAGCTCGGACTGGATTCTTTCCTTCGCGTCTTGATGTCTTGAAGTTCGGACATGGACCATCTCTTTTACTTATTTTAGCTTCTTAGATACTCTTATATTTAGTAATTTGAGGATAGATGTTCTTTTGGTGATGACTTCCAGATTTTGGGAATAATAAGTATTTGAGTTTTTAGAAGTTATTAATCTATTTTCATTAATGAGTTTTAAGTCTTCCGCATATATTCTGTTATTTATGGTTGGAATGTTGGGGTTTAGATTGGTTGGTTCGCTCACATAGTAGGATAAGTGTGGGTGCCACTCGCGGCTCGTTTTGGGTCGTTACAAACTTGGTATCAGAGCATTAGGTTCGTTGGTCTCATCACACAAGAACGAGTCTAGTAGAGTCTTGAGGAACGGTAGGGGGACGCCTTTACTTTTCTTTGAGAGGCTATACTTTAGGAAAATTCCATTCTTTCTTTTCTTTTGTGCTATTACTTGGATCCAATTGGTATCTAGGTGATACAAATTGGTATCTGACCATCTTCACTCTATTTCGCAGAGCAACAACTGCGCCAACACCAACGCCGGCAAGACAAGATGCATCTGAGCCAACCACTGGGGCTGTAGCTCAAAGAGGAGCAGTGGCAAGAGGCCTTGGTAGAGGTCGCGGGAGGACGTCCTCTAGAGAAAGAGGACAAGCACCTGGCCCATCTAGTACTAAGGCGGTGACTCCTCTACCGACTGAGGAAGTAGTAAGAGAGGGTGAGGAAGGGGAAAATGACCAAGTGCAGAATGAGGAATTACCACCTCAACCTACCCCAGAGATGATTAACCAGGTTCTTGCTTATCTTAGTGGGCTATCTGATCAAGGCCAGACACCTCCAGTGTTTTCTGCACCAGCACCTTAGGTTCCGAGAGTACAACATGCAGCTGCTGTGGCTCCCCGCATGGATGCCTCATTGGAAATAGGCACGTTTCCTCGATTGACTACAGGGCCTATAATGACAAGTGATCAGCACGAACTTTTCAGTAAGTTCTTGAAATTGAAACCTCCAGTCTTCAAGGGTGCTGAATCTGAGGATGCCTATGATTTTCTGGTTGATTGTCATGAGTTGCTACATAAGATGGGCATAGTGGAACGATTCGGTGTTGAGTTTGTAACCTATCAGTTTCAGGGAAATGCCAAAATGTGGTGGCGATCGTATGTTGAGTGTCAACCAGCAGAGGCACCACCTATGACTTGGGCATCATTCTCTAACTTGTTTATGGAGAAGTATATACCCCGGACTTTGAGGTATAGGAGGAGAGATGAGTTCCTGATGAGGCTAAGTTTCGTGCATTATCTAGGTATGCCACCAGCTTTGCTTCAGTCCACAAGAGCGGATTCGCCGTTTTGTGAAGGGATTGAGGTCAGATTTACAGATTCCAGCCTTACAGGTATCTACTGCAGCAAAATCCTTTCAGGAAGTGGTAGACTTTGTGATAGAGGTGGAGGGAGTGAAGCCAGATTACTTCACCATGGCATCAACAACTAAGAAGTTTCGTAAGGGAGGTGAGTTTAGTGGTTCTTACTCCAGAGGGCAGAGTTCAGAAAGTTATCCAGCCCGACCTATTCAGTCTTCACTGCAGGCTGTAGCTAGGGCTCCACCGCAGACCGGTCAACATTTCTCTGAGTTTGGAGGTTATCCCCAGACTCCGTCGTTCTCACAGAGACCTATGCTTGAACCCCGAGAGTGTTATGGATGTGGGGAGATTGGACATATTAAGAGATATTGTCCAAAACAGAGTTACAGACCCCCAATAGTCAGAGGTAGAGGTGGTCATGGAAGAGGCCTCCATTCTGGAGGACGTGGTGGTCAAGGTAATGGTGGTCACCAAACCAACCGGGGTGGCGGGCAAGACGTAGCGACTGCAACACAACATGGTAGGGGCAACAGACAGACAGGTGATAGGGCCCATTGTTATGCTTTCCCTGGGAGGTCTGAAGCGGAGACATCTGATGTTGTTATCACAGGTAATCTTTTGGTTTGTGATTGCATGGCTTCTGTATTATTTGATCCTGGCTCCACATTTTCATATATATCTTCCTCATTTGCTACTGGTCTTAATTTACATTGTGAATTGCTTGACATGCCTATTCGTGTTTCTACTCCGGTGGGTGAGTCTGTGATAGTTGAAAAGGTGTATAGGTCTTGTCTTGTGACTTTTGTGGGGAGCAATACTCATGTAGACTTGGTTATCTTAGAAATGGTTGATTTCGATGTAATTCTGGGTATGATTTGGCTTTCTCCAAATTTTGCAATCTTAGATTGTAATGCTAAAACTGTAACGTTGGCCAAGCCTGGGACAGATCCGTTAGTGTGGGAGGGTGACTACACTTCCACTCCAGTTCATATCATCTCCTTTCTTCGTTCTAAGAGAATGGTTAGTAAAGGGTGTTTAGCTTTCTTGGCACACCTCAGGGATGATACTACCCAAGTACCTTCAATTGAGTCGGTTTTGATAGTCCGTGAGTTTCTGGATGTGTTCCCTGCAGACCTTCCTGGTATGCCACCAGATAGGGAAATTGTCTTTTGCATCGATCTACAGCCGGGTACTCGTCCCATTTCCATACCCCCTTATAGAATGGCTCCTGCTGAGTTAAGGGAGTTAAAGGCTCAACTTCAAGAGTTGTTAGGTAAAGGCTTCATTAGACCAAGCGCTTCCCCTTGGGGTGCTCCTGTTTTGTTTGTGAAGAAGAAGGATGGAAGTTTTCGGATGTGCATAGACTACAGGAAACTGAATAAGGTAACTGTTAAGAACAAGTATCCTCTTCCTCGCATCGATGATTTGTTCGACCAGTTACACGGTGCTTGTACCTTCTCAAAAATCGATTTGAGATCTGGTTATCATCAATTGAAAATACGGGCAACGGATGTGCCCAAGACTGCTTTTTGGACCAGGTATGGGCATTATGAGTTCTTAGTAATGTCTTTTGGGCTTACGAATGCCCCTGCTGCTTTCATGAGCTTGATGAACGGGATTTTTAAGCCATATATGGATCTCTTTGTCATTGTATTCATTGATGATATACTGGTATACTCAAAGACCAAGAAAGAACATGATGAGTACTTGAGAATTGTATTGGAATTGTTGAGGGAGAAAAAGCTTTATGCCAAATTCTCCAAGTGTGAGTTTTGGCTAGATTCAGCGTCCTTCTTGGGGCATGTGGTTTCTAAGGATGGAGTAATGGTGGATCCTTCTAAGATCGAAGCAGTGAAGAGTTGGGTAAGACCTACTAATGTTACAGAAGTAAGGAGTTTTGTTGGTTTAGCTAGCTACTACCGTCGATTTGTCAAGGGATTTTCTTCCGTTGCTTCCCAACTGACAAATTTGACTAATCAGAGTGTTCCATATGTATGGTCGGACGAGTGTGAAGAAAGCTTTCAACTCAAGACCTTGTTGACTACCGCACCCATTCTTACCCAGCCAGTGGAAGGTAAGAATTTCATTGTTTACTGTGATGCATCCTATTCTGGTTTGGGTGCAGTGCTAATGCAAGAGAAGAATGTAATTGCTAATGCTTCGAGGCAATTAAAGGTGCATAAACGTAATTATCCGACCCATGATTTGGAGTTGGCTGCGGTAGTGTTTGCATTAAAGCAATGGAGACACTATCTATATGGGGTTAAGTGTGAAGTCTATACGGATCATCGTAGTTTACAGTATGTCTTTACTCAGAAAGATTTGAATTTGAGACAGAGGAGATGGATGGAACTACTGAAGGACTATGATGTTACTATATTGTATCACCCAGGAAAAGCTAATGTGGTGGCAGATGCTTTAAGTAGAAAAGCAGGGAGCATGGGAAGACTAGCTCACTTACAGGTTTCCAGACGCCCATTGGCTAGAGAGGTTCAGACTCTGGCTAATGACTTTATGAGGCTAGAAGTAAATGAGAAGGGAGGATTTTTGTCCTGTGTGGAGGCAAGATCTTCCTTTCTTGACAAGATTAATGGAAAGCAGTTTACTGATGAGAAACTGATCCGGATCCGAGATAAGGTGTTGCGAGGAGAGGCTAAAGAAGCAAAAATCGATGAGGAAGGTGTTTTGAGAATTAAGGGAAGGGTATGTGTACCCCGCGTCGATGATTTGATTCACACTATTCTTACAGAGGCTCATAGTTCAAGGTATTCTATACATCCTGGTGCAACCAAGATGTATCGTGACCTAAAGCAACATTTTTGGTGGAGTAGGATGAAGCGTGACATCGTCGATTTTGTTGCTCAATGCCCGAATTGTCAGCAGGAAAAGTATGAACACCAGAGGCCTGGAGGGACACTTCAGAGAATGCCCATTCCTGAATGGAAGTGGGAGAGAATTGCAATGGACTTCGTGGTTGGTCTTCCAAAGACAATGGTAAGTATGACTCCATTTGGGTAATTGTTGACAGATTAACTAAGTCTGCTCATTTCATTCCGGTCAAGGTGACTTACAATGCAGAGAAGTTAGCCAAACTCTATATCTCAGAAATCGTTCGATTGCATGGAGTTCCACTTTCCATCATATCAGATAGAGGTACGCAGTTTACTTCTAAGTTTTGGAAAACATTGCATGCTGAATTAGGTACTAGGTTGGATCTTAGTACCGCATTTCACCCTCAGACCGATGGTCAGTCTGAGCAAACGATTCAATGTTGGAGGATATGCTTTGTGCATGCGTGATAGAATTTGGTGGTCATTGGGATAACTTCTTACCCTTAGACGAGTTCTCATACAACAATAGCTATCACTCAAGTATTAATATGGCCCCATTTGAGGCATTGTATGGGAGAAGATGTAGGTATCCCATTGGTTGGTTTGATGCATTTGAAGTTAGACCTTGGGGTACTGACCTTCTGAGAGAATCGTTAGATAAAGTGAAATGCATTCAGGAAAAGCTTCTAGCGGCGCAAAGTAGGCAGAAGGAATATGCAGATCGAAAGGTTAGAGACTTGGAGTTCATGGAGGGTGAACAAGTCTTACTGAAGGTTTCACCCATGAAAGGGGTGATGCGGTTTGGTAAGCGAGGTAAGCTTAGTCCGAGGTATATTGGTCCATTTGAAGTTCTGAAGCGCGTGGGGGAGGTAGCTTATGAATTAGCCTTACCTCCAGGACTGTCAGGAGTGCACCCGGTATTTCATGTGTCTATGCTGAAAAGATACCATGGGGATGGAAACTACATTATTCGTTGAGATTCAGTTCTTCTTGATGAGAATTTGTCTTATGAGGAAGAGCGTGTCGCCATTCTAGATAGAGAAATCCGCAAGTTGAGATCAAGGGAGATTGCATCCATCAAAGTTCAATGGAAGAATCGACCAGCTGAAGAGTCCACTTGGGAGAAGGAGGCTGATATGCAAAAAATATACCCACACCTGTTTACAGATTCAGGTACTCCTTTTCGCCCTTGTTTTTCTTCTTGTGATCGTTCGAGGACGAACGATGGGTAAATTGGTATCTATTGTAACGACATGTTAGTCGTTTTGAGCAGTAGAGCTTATTTCTGGTAATAACTGTCTGGGTCGACGGATCCCACAACGGACCGTCATGGGCACGACGGACCGTCGAGGGGGTCTCGTTCCAAAACACTTAGATTCTGAAAATTTGGATACTGAGATCGACTCTCTGAACTTCACGACGGAATGGCAGGACGGACCGTCGTTGGCACGACGGACCGTCACAAATCTTTCCACAAAATTAACTCTCTGAACTTTGTGACGGACCTGCAGTACGGACCGTCACAGTCATGACAGACCGTCACATGCTGCGTAACCCTGACTGGGTCGGATTTCTGTTAAAAGTTTTTAAGGGGCGTTTTGGACTATTCATGCTTATAATTATAAAGTTAGTGGGTTAATGTTAATAATTCAATTACTTGGGGGTTAAAGGAGATAACCTTGAAATAAATAGTGGGTTACTTTTACCATCTTTTATACTTAATTATATGATAATTAGGGTAAAAGAAAAAGAGTTGGAGTAAGGAAAAATAGAAAGAACAGAGAGAGGAGAGAAACGAACGAGAGAAGGGAGAACGAAGAGGAAAACAAAAAGGCTTGGGAAGTAGCTTGCTTGATCACGATTCTTCGGTGGAGGTAGGTTATGGTTTATGCTATCTCATAGTAAACTCTAAATAGCGATTGATATGTATTGGGTAGTATTGTAAAGTCTTCTATATGCTTAATTGTGTGGTTGCATGATGTGATTTTATAATTGTGATGAATTAGCATGATGAGGCTGTTGAATCTTAAACCTTAAAACCTCTCTGTTAATGATGATGCCTTGGTATAAAAGAAGGCTTGATGAACTAAAAGAATGAGGTTAATGGATCGGGTGTCACGTTCCGACACCAGGATAGTAGTAGGGGATCGGAGTGTCACGTTCCGACACCAGGATAGTAGTAGGGGATCGGAGTGTCACGTTCCGACACCAGGATAGTAGTAGGGGATCAGAGTGTCACGTTTCGACACAAGGATAGTAGTAGGGGATCGGAGTGTCACGTTCCGACACCAGGATAGTAGTAGGGGATCGGAGTGTCACGTTCCGACACCAGGATAATAAAGAGAATGAATCTTGAGGGGATCGGAGTGTCACGTTCCGAAACCAGGATGATAAAGAGAATGAATCTTGAATTATGTTAATATACTCAAATTTAAAGAACCTATTTCCCAAATGAGTATGGTGTGGAGGCTTGAGTCCTCATAGATGTGCTTGGGTTGTGGCCAATGGTTATGGTACTTGTTGTTGTTACCTATTGAGTATGGTAGTCGACTTTATGTTATTATCTGATATATATTGCTTTCTATTTTGAGTTGGCCGATGATACCTACTCAGTACTTGTGCCGTGTATTGATCCCTACTTGTATTTGTTTTTTCTTATTATTTGTGGAGTGCAGCAAACGTGCCAACAACTTCGACTCGTCCGCACTCTAGCCAGACTTCAGCATAATCAGATTTCAGGGTGAGCTATTATTCCTAGCTCGGACTGGATTCTTTCCTTCGCGTCTTGATGTCTTGAAGTTCGGACATGGACCATCTCTTTTACTTATTTTAGCTTCTTAGATACTCTTAGATTTAGTAATTTGAGGATAGATGTTCTTGTGGTGATGACTTCCAGATTTTGGGAATAATAAGTATTTGTGTTTTTTGAAGTTATTAATCTATTTTCATTAATGAGTTTTAAGTCTTCTGCATTATATTCTGTTATTTATGGTTGGAATGTTGGGGTTTAGATTGGTTGGTTCGCTCACATAGTAGGATAAGTGTGGGTGCCACTCGCGGCTCGTTTTGGGTCGTGACAAGGTACAAGTCTCAACCAAAAATAACTTGATTCACACCATAGGTGAGGTATTCTATGTCCCTGCATTGAAGACAAATTTATTGAGTGATGGTCAGCTTAAAAAAAGGGATATGAAATTAATATCAAAGGTGGAGTTTGTAAGATACGAGATCCTTGTTTGTGGTTAATTGAATGTTTCCTTTATATCTTTACTACTCCATAAAATAGTCTTTCTGCAAAAGTGAAAGAAGATGTTTGGAAGTGACATTTTTATAATGGGCATTTAAATTTTGCGAGCTTGAAATTTTTACAGCAAAAATAATTTGTGTTGGGTCTTCCAAAGATTGAATCTCCAAATGAAGTATGTGAAGATTGTGTTGTTAGCAAACAACACCGTGAACCATTTGCAGCCAGCAAATCATGGAAGGCAAAGAAGGTGCTAGAGTTGGTACACTCGTATATCTATGGCCCAATAAGCCCCACATCAAATGGAGGTAAATGCTAGTTCATTAGCTTCACCAATTACAACATAAATACAGGGGTCTGTTTCTTAAAAGAAAAATCTGAAGCACTTGAAACTTTCAGAAAGTTTAAAGTACTTGTTGAAGATGAAGTCGGTTGTCAAGTTAAATTTTTGTGCATTAATCAGGGTGGCGAATAGAACCCAAAATAATTTGTAGAATTTTGTGAGGAGCATGGAATTAAGACGCAACTTACAACAGCCTACATACCTCAATAAAATGGTGTTGTGTGAAAGGAAAAATAGAACAATTCTTGATATGGTGCGTAGTCTTTTGAAGAAAAGTGATTTACCAAGGGAATTTTGGCAGAAGTTGTTACTGAATAGATATCCAACCAACTCTATTAGGATATGACGCCTCATGAAGTTTGAGAAGGCGTAAATTATAGGTTGAGAATTTTCGAATTTTTGAGTGTATAGCATATGCACTCATTTCAGATGGTGTGAGGAAGAAGTTGGATGATAAAGGCCAAAAATATATTTTCCTTGGTCTCAGATAGAAATCAAAAGCTTATCGCTTATCTAATCCTTTTACTAAGAAAATTGTTATCAGTCCAATGTTATTTTTTATGAAGAAGTAACTTGGAATTAGAGCAATAATAATCCGCTTCAACATATTCCATTTTCCATTGAAGAAGAAGGGAAAGAACCAGAGCCATCGAGGATTAATTCACAAGCAACTCCAACAGTACAATATGCGCTGAATATGTTAAAAATGGATGAGGTAAGACTCAGTTCAACAATAAACGTTCTCAACCCATTAGAGGTGCACCAAGCTGAATGAAACATTATAGAGGTATATGGAATTAGTAAATCTGAAAATACAGCCAGTCATTTTTCATTAGTTTCAGATTGTGATGCTATATCTTATACCGACACCGTCAAGCATCCACAGTGACATCAAGCTATGATGAAGAGATTAGATCAATTGAAAAAAATGATACTTGAGAGTTGACAAATCTTCCAGATAATCAAAAAATCATTTGTTTCAAATGGATTTCGAAAACAAAGTTGAAAAAAAACGGAGAGGTCGATAAATTGATAAATTCAAAGCTCACTCAGTCGCAAAAGGTTATAAACAAGAATATGGTGTTTACTATGTAGAGGTGTTTGCTCCAATTGCTCGGTTAGATACCATAAGATTGGTGATTGTTTTGGCTGCTCAACATACTCGTAAAATTTTCCAGTTGGATGTGATTCTACCTTCCTACTTGGTGAACTACAAAAAAAGATATTTATTGAATAACCTCTTGGCTATGTGAAATTTGGTAATGAGAATAAAGTGTTAAGATTGAAAAAGACTCTATATGGACTAAAATAAGCTCCAAGAGCTTGGTATAGTCGTATAGATGCTTATTCTGCAGTTGAGGGATTTCAAAAGTGTTCATATGAACATACACTTTTATATAAATATGAAAGGTACAAGTATCTTAATGGTGTGTTTATATGTGGATGACTTAATTTATACAGGAAATGATATAGCTATGATTGAAAATTTTAAGAAGTGCATGATGGTTGAGTTTGACATGTGGGATTTGGGCATGATGCATTTCTTTCTTGGTCTAGAAGTAAATCAGTGTGCAGGTGGCATTTTTATTTCTCAAAAAAAATATGTGCAAGGTACTCTATACAGATTTCAAAATAAAAATTATAACTGTGTGAGTACACCAATGGAGAAGGGTCTGAAGCTCGTCAAAGAATGTGAAGGTAGAAAGTGGACAACACTTTATACAAGAAAATACTGGAAAACTTGATATACTTGACCACAACAAGACCTGATGTTATACATCGTAAGTCTTATTACCAGGTTCATGGATTGTCAAAAGAAAGGCATTTGAAAGCTGCCAAGAGAACTCTGCGGTATTTGAATGGTATTAATGATTTTGGAATTTTGTATAAGAAGAAAACAACTGGAAATTTGGTTGGTTACACGGATAGCGACTATGCTGGAAATCTTAAATATAGGAAAAGTACATCAGGATATGTTTTCATGTTGGGTCTGAAGTTGTTTCTTGGTCTTCAAGAAACAACCTATTGTTACTTTGTCGAATATCGAGGCAGAGTATGTTGCTGCAAAATCACGGTGCTTGTCAAACTATTTGGATGAGGAATATTCTTGAAGAACTTCATTTTAAGCAAGAAGGACCAACGTTTATTGTGACAGTACTTTAGCTATTAATATTTCAAAGAATATAGTTGAACATGCACAAAGATATGCAGTATCACTTCTTGATTGATGTGTTTAAGTGAAATATGCGGACAATTTTAAGGGACTGTAAATGATTTGAACCTACTTTTCTTTGTTTCAATTTATGTGACACTAATAGGATTTTGGGAGTAAGCTGAATTTTTTATGTCTTTTAAATATTGTGATTTATAATACTTTTTACGTAATTTTTAATATTAACATATTAAAAAAATAAACAAATTAAGATATAACATAATACAAATTTTCAAAAATGTCCGAAAGTAGAGAAGTAACAAGTAATGAAAAAGTTGGAACCAAAATAGATGGGTAGTGAGGATGAAAGGAAAACAAATATTACCGATGTAGTATCAATTAGCGTTTTGTCTATTTTTTAATGAATTTATTTGGAGAAGATTATTTTATTTGACAATGCCTAATTTCAATTAAAATTTTAAGACAAATTTCTTTTAAATATGCACAATAATATACCAACTAATATCTACTCCATATTTTTGTTGCGATAGTCATTATTTTTCCGGTAAGAAAATTAATAAGTATCAAGTATGATGTTATGAAATATGTTCAATTATTTTGAACTATTTGGTAAAAAAAAGTTATTGACTTACAGCTATCTAAAATAAAGTAAATTATTTTATTTGGTTCATATTTATTCTATCTTTTATTTAACAAAGATAAAATTTAAATATGCTATCAAATTTAGTTCAAAGAATTATTTATGTCATTTGTTAAATTTCTGGCTTATTTATATTATTTTTGTTTGAGAAAGAGTTCATTTATGTCATTATTTGTTAACTGAAATGTTGTAGATAAGTTAAACTTTAAACGATAATATATATAGTCTTTTCTCAAAATTTGATGACATACTTATGTCTTTAATTTTTAAAATATAATTGAATTAATGATATAACCTAATTATAATTCACCACATGTAAAAACGAGTTTACCTAATCACTTTTTTTTTCAATTTAAAAATATTGACATGAAAGGAACTTTTTAAACAAATCGGATTTTAAATATATGAAATGTGATAACATATCTAAGTCTTTTTTGTTTAAAACAAAAAAGCTCAATTACTAGTTAAAAAACGTGCAATTATTCCTCCTAAAAACAAAATCTGTAGAATATTGTTGAAGCTTCTCTTTTATTTTGACTATAAATATATATATATAGTGTAAGTATTCCTCAAATTATATCCGAAATTTTAGAGACATATTTATATTATATTAAGGTCCTATTACTCACTAAATTTATTTTATTAGTAATTTTCTACCCCTTTTCGGCCTACGTAGCACTATCTTATGGGTCTAACGTTAATTTTTAATTTTTTTAAGATAGTGTCACGCAGACCAAAAAAAGTAAAAAAGTTAATATAAAATAAATTCACAGATAATAAAATTTTAATATATAATATAAATGAGTCTTTGAAATTTCAGAAATAGATTCAAAAACTAATTAAACATTTTCGGGTATATAAATAAAAACAAAGAGTACAATATTCCTTCTAATAAAACAATATCTCTGGAATATTATAGAAGCTTCTCACTGTTGGTAAATGAGGTGAAGAAGATGCTAGATTACGCTTGAATTGCTTCAGCTTCTCAGATTCATTGCCTATAAATATGACGGATACATTCTCTAGTTATCATCAGCAAGTCATCAAGCAAATCAATCACTACAATCAAAAGTTAAAAATATCCTCTGTTTTCTTCTAACAACAAATGTCTCTTATTCCAAGCTTTTTTGGTGGTCGGAGGAGCAATATCTTCGACCCATTTTCCCTTGACTTATGGGATCCCTTGGAGGGCTTTCCAATTTCAACCACCATTGCCAACAATCCATCCTCTGCTCGTGAAATCTCTGCTTTTGCAAATGCGAAAATAGATTGGAAAGAGACCCCACAAGCTCACGTCTTCAAAGTGGACGTTCCGGGGATCAAGAAAGAGGAAGTTCAAGTTGAAGTAGAAGAAGGAAGGATTTTACAGATTAGGGGTGAGAGAAGCAGAGAGAAAGAAGAGAAGAACGATCAGTGGCACCGTATGGAGAGGAGCAGCGGTAAGTTTATAAGAAGATTCAGGTTGCCGGAGAATGCAAAGACGGGAGAAATAAAGGCAGCGATGGAGAATGGAGTGCTGACAGTGACTGTTCCAAAAGAAGAAGAGAAGAAGAAATCTGAGGTGAAGGCCATTGACATCTCTGGTTAAACACAATTGCAGTGCAGATGAAAAGTGCTTTTGTCAATAATGTTTGTTTTCCTAAAAATATTTTGGTTTGTTGGGAAATTAACCTTTTAATCTGAATTTTGTGACATTATAAATGTCTAAGTTGTAAGCAAGAAAATGTTGTGAGAATTTAATTTTTTAATGAATAATTTCCCTCCTCTTGAATTTTGTTTTTAAGACTAGATGGATAACGCTTGTGATGGGTTTCCATATTTGTGTATTTTTTGTCTCTATATATTATAGAAGTAATTGTTATTTATGTTATAGAGTAAAAAGCACATTCTGTTAATTATTTTATACAAACATTATTTACACAATTGTCACAATTGAGTTCATTAGCCGTGCGGACACCTAATTAAGCATGTACATTCTACTTCGGTAAGGATATGGAAACATTTCCAATTACTTTTATAACCTACAAGAAACAGATTTAGTTTAAATAGGTACATCACATAATAAAATTAGTACAAATAGGTACATCACATAATAAAATTAGTACAAGTACAAACAACATGTACTAATAGGATTGTGATCGATTCGAACTTATCACACGATAAAAAACAGATATTCAAAAATGATCATGCAATAGGAAGGTTATATCATTTCAAGTCTTTAACCACAAACTCTTATCTCCTCAGGTAAATGTCAACTGATACACCTTGATTCTCATGTCATTTTGTTACACTACCATAAAGTCAAATCATAACATATATTTTCAAACTATATTAATATTCACGAATACAAGGTAATCACTGGCCCTATTGACCAACTTGGTATTCTCTCTCAATTTCTCATACCAATTTTCTGACCCCCTTTTGGAACAAAACATGAAACTGACGACTTAAGCCAACATATACATACAAAAAGTAATAATAATGAAGTTTCATTTAAATTATTTTTGATTTTTTTTATTCTCTTTTAAACAAAATATAAAGGCAAACGTGAAATTAAAACGAAGTGCCATAAATCTTTTAAAATAAGTTGAAGAAGACGAGAACTCTGATTCTCTGTAGAAGAACTGGTACAGGGGTGTGGGCTGAGGTTGTTTTCCTTTTTTGACAAAGAGATTATCAAAATTATTGATAATATTATTAGTTATTTAATTAATGTATCCAGGTTTCAAAAAATTATAAAATTAACTAAAAAAAAGTCAAAAAGAAAAAAAATTGAGATCTATTCACTCTCTCAAGGGCAGCGAAGTACACTACCTTACCAAATAAGCATTTTGTGTTTGATAGATATATGTTTTGAACATTTTAAGTGTTCAATAGATATAAGTCTGTTGACATTTATATTTTTGGAGTTGTTGCATTTGTTTAGTAGTCAAATAAGTTGTAACAGAGTGTTTTGATAAGCTTCGGTAAAGAGAAAACTTTCACACCTATAGACTCATTTCTTCTTAATTTATTATTGCTGATTTCTGTCATTTGGTATTCGAGCCAATAAAAATTATTTCTTTTTGGAGTACTATTTGCAGCAGTAAAAGATGGCTTCGGAAAGCTCTGTACAGGCTGCTATTCCGCGCTTCGATGGTCATTACAATCATTGGAGCATGTTGATGGAGAACTTCCTTAGGTCAAATGAGTTTTGGTCAGTTGTCAGTAGTGGCGTGCAAGAACCAGCAACTGGTACAGCCTTGTCGGTAGCACAAAAGACAGAGTTGGATAGTCTAAAGTTAAAGGATCTCAAAGCGAAGAATTACCTTTTCAGGCGATTGATCGCTCAATACTGGAAATTATTCTCTGCAAAGATACTTCTAAATAAATATGGAATTCCATGAAGTAGAAGTATCAAGGAACAACGAAGGCAAAACGAGTGCAACTTGGTGAGTTCAAGGCTTTGTGTATCAGTAGCGGAGTCAGAAATGTATTAAAGGGTGTCCAGAAATAACAATTTGTTATTTTAAGGGTGTCCAAAATAAGTTACTTAATCATTTCGTATATTATTTTACTTGTATATATGCTAATTTTTTTCCGACAAAGGGTGTCCAATTGGACACCCTTGACACTATGTAGCTACGCCACTGCTGTGTATGCAAATTGGTGAATCAGTAACAAATTATTTTTCTAGGACATTGTTTATCGCAAATAAAATGTGAATTAATGGGGAAAGGCTGGAGGATGTTACCATTGTTTAGAAAATACTTTGCCCAATGACGGTAAGGTTAGTGTTTATCAACATTTTATCATCAATAGTTTTGCATATAATTTGCTTGCAATGTAGAGTCAAAGTGATGCAGTCAAAGTGATGCTTTGCTGTAAGTTGGCTGTTGATGCTTTTGTCTTAACCGTTAGTGCACTATCCTTAGGAGTTAGTGCAATATGACCCTTTGGTTTTGTAACAATGCAAAATGTCGATGGCATTAGTGACTATTTGATGGTCACTCATAATTTCTCCAGTATCTCATTATTTACTTTTTCATAATTCTTTGTAACATATATAACTTTTAAGGTCATTATCTTCACTATTTATTATACCATGATTTTCTTATTTATTGCTATGAAGATTTCTTGTATTATAAATAGTGGTGATCTTTATTTGGTTTGGTATACACAACACACAAGAAAATATAGAGTGCATGAAGTGTTAGTCTAAAAAGAGTGTTCTTATTAGTTGAAGGGATGTGTTGTTTTTGTGGAGCTTTGGACTCAACTCTTATCTAGAGTTGTTGACTTATATTTTTGTGAAGGTTGTTGTATCCTGGAGGGGACAAGTTAAAGAGGACTACTGCTGGACCGGTGAAAACATTTGCTGCAGTTGGCTTGAATCTCCTTAAAGAGAGCGATATATCCGCGCCTCAGCCTGAAGAGAATTTTTGTTTCTTCATTTTATTTTTAGTTGTAATCTTATATTTTTGTTACATTGTAAGTTTTCACTAACAATGTTAAGGAGATTCAACATGGCTACAATTGAAAAACCGCAAATGTCAAGATGGGAGACCTTAACAAGCCATTTTGATTCAATGGTAACCATTTTAAGAGGTGGAAGGGTAAAATACTTTCCAATTAAGTCTTCTCTCAATTTTCTTATGTGTTAAATGACTAGAATCCTACTAAATAAGACATCGTCTCTATGAATGATGATGAAACTATTTCTCATATAAAGTGGAAAAGTATGATTGTGATTTCTATAAGTGTTGGTATTATCTTCTTAATTGTCTATCTGATGATTTTTATGATTATTATGATAAAACTTACTCTAGTGCAAAGAAAATTTGGAAAGCATTGCAGAGTAAGTATGATACCGAAGAGGCTGGAGCGAAAAAATATGAAGCTAGTAGATTTTTTCATTTCCAAATGGTGGACAACATATCAATGGTAGATCAAGCTCAGGACGTCATAATGATTGTTGGAGAGCTGATGTTCGAAGAGGTTAAAACTGGAGATAACCTTATTGCTTGTGGCATGGTGTATATACTTCCACCTTCTTGGAAGGAATTTCAAAAAACTATGTGTCACAAACAAAAGGAAACCTCTCTTGTAATCTTGATAATGAAAATCAGCATGAAAGAAGAAGCAAGGGGCCAAAATGCACTTTTACAAACAGAAGAGAACAATATCACAACGAAGGTAAATTTAAATACTTCGAATAATGCTACTCTTGAAACTCACAAAAATACTTCTTTGAATCCTAAGAAGAAAAAATTCAAGAAAAATAATGGTAGACTTCCCAAGAAAAATAATGGTGAAAATCACCAAGCACAAAATCAACAAGTTCAAGAAAAGGGACCATGCTTTGTTTGTGGCAAGAGTTGTCATATTGCTCGATTTTGCAGATTCTAAAAATGTGGTGCTAACCCTCAGACAAACGTTACCGAAGAACCTTTTGTGGCGGTGATTATCGACATAAACATGGTTGAGAATGTTGATGGATGGTGGGTTGTTTCTGGTGCAAACCGTCATGTGTTTTATGACACAGACTGGTCTAAAAAATATACTCGTTTTAAGGAGCCCAAAAATTATAATGTTTGATGATGCTCAAACTACTCAAGTGCTTGGAAAGGGAGATGTCGAATTGTGTTTTACTTCTGAAAGAGTGTTAACTTTAAAAGTTGAACTTTATACTCCTTTCATGAAAAAAAATTTAATGTCTAATTTTCTTCTTAATAAATCAAGGGTTCAACAGATTATTGAATTTGATCAATATATAATTGTGAAGAAGGGTATTTTTGTGCGAAAGGGATATGCATGTGATGGGATGTTTAAGTTTAATGTTGAAATGAATAAAACTTCTACTTCTGTTTATATGTTTTCTTCTACCAATTTTTGTCATGCTCGTTTGTGCCATATTAATGATTGTTATATTAGAATCATGAGTAGTTTATGATTAATCCCAATGGCTAAAAAGAATTTTGAAAAGTGTGAGGCTTGTAGTAAAGCTAAAATCACTAAAACCCCTCATTTTCAAGTTGAAAGAAAAACTGATTTGTTAGAATTAGTTCATACTGAAATTTGTGAACTTGGTGGAATTCTAAATTGTGGAGGTAATAGATATTTTATCACTTCCACTGATGATTTTTCTAAGTTTACATATGTTTACTAGATGAAAAATACAAGTGATGCTTTTGAGAATTTTAAAACTTATCTCCATGAGGTTGAAAATCAGTTTAGAGGAAAAATAAAAAGAATTAGAAGTGATAGAGGCCGTGAATATGAATCAAATGAGTTTAATTCTTTTGTTAGATCATTCATAGTAATTCATGAAACTACTCCACCTTACGCTTCTTTATCTAATTAAGTAGCGGAAAGGAAAAATAAAATATTGGTTTAATTGACTAATGCCATGCTTATTGAGTCACATGACCTTTAAAATTTTGGGGTAAAACTATTTTAACTGCTTGTTATGTGTTAAATCGTGTGACTCATAAAAAGTCTAAATTGACACCTTTTGAATTGTGGACAGGTTATAAGCCAAGTTAAGGATATCTAAGAGTTTGGGTTGTCTAGCCTTTGTGAGGATAATGGATCCCAAGATTACAAAGTTGGTTAAGAAAGTTACTACTTGTGCTTTTCTTGGTTATGCTTCAAATAGTACATCCCTATAAATTTTTTAATTTTGAAGATAATATTGTGATAGAATCAGGTGATGCTATTTTTCATGAAAATAAATTTCCTTTTGATACTAAAAATAGCGGGGGTCAAAGAATTGAACAAAATATTTTGTCACTATCTAGTTCTTCTACTTCTACTTGAAAAACAAAGAAGTTAATGATTTTGAGTTAAGAAGTAAAAGAGCTAGCTAGAATAGAAAAAGATTTTGTCCAAATTTTTATGTGTTTAACTTTGAAGATGACCCTCTAACTTTGAAAGAAGCATTATCTTCACATGATTCTATTTTTTGGAAAGAGGTTGTAAATGATGAAATGAAATAACTAATTTCTAATAAAACTTGGAAACAATTGGTTGCAAATGGATCTTAAGGAAAAAGTTGAAACCGGATGATTCTATTGATAAATACAAGGTTGGGCTAGTTGCAAAAGGTTTTAAACAACTAGAAGACCTAGAGTATTTTTGATATTTTTTCTCTGGTAAAAAAAATTACATTCATTAGACTTTGAATTGCTATGGCTGCAATTTTTTATTTGCAAATTTGTCAAATAGATGTAAAAACTATTTTTCTAAATGAAAAAATTTATATGGATCAACCCTAGTGTTTTGTTGAAGAAGACCAAGAAATCAAAGTATGTAAACTTACTGAATCTCTAATGGCTTGAAACAGGTGTTGACATTCAACTTTTTGACCTTCCTCACTGATATTCAAATAATTTGCTTCTCGAGTTTAAACAATTTAAATATTTTTTTTTAAAAAAAAAATCTAGCTTGCAAGTTATTTTACATAAAGTTTTGACACTTTTATATTTTTTAGGCTAATGGATATGTTTTACATAATTATTCATATTTTTATCATTATTCAAAATCAAAAAAAAAAAGAAAAAAATATAAAATTAATAATATATATATTTTGTTTTACATAAATATTTGGTTAGCTATTTAGCTATATGATAGTTTTATTTTTGTAGTTATTTATTTTGTAACCAAATTAAGTATTTTATTTTGTTGGCCTTAAGAAGCTCGTCAATCGATTATTTTAGTTCGTCTTATTTAATTTAATCCAAACCTGCAGATTGAGCTTCAATTTAGTTAATGACTTGGTGTATTGCAATCCATTTAGGACCCTTGCCATTTTTTCAGTACCCAATTCTCTTATTTTCAAAGTCTTGCCCATCCCATATTCAGTCCAAGAAACCCCCCAACGAATAGCTCGACCTATATTTTATTTGACCCGCCCCATCCATCCATTCACAAAAGAAAAGAAAATCAATTTTCAGCCTGGTAAGGAGAACCCAGAAGCGTAGTGATATACGCGCGACCCATCCACGTCTTCTTCCCCAAAGAAAATATCCAGTGCATAGAAATCAGAAGTCACGCCCCTTCACCCGTTGAATTTCGAACAGTGTGGCTTGCAATGCGCTCTGTTCCGCCTCGTCGTCTTCCTCAAACGTCCCCTTCTCCCTTTTTCTGTCTCGCAACAGCCTTTTCGTAGTTTCAACAGCGTAGCAGGCATGCAGAATCGTCCTTATGGCCTGAGCTTACGCCACCTCAAGGTGCAAGGATGGGAGGTTAATCTTAGTTGTCCATCCACCTTTCCTATTTTGGAATAAGGTTGAAACCTCAGGGAAAGAGTGTTCTTCCATTTCGATGAAAGTTTTCAAATTTGAATTGAAGATGGGTTTTAAACCCAAATTTGATTCGGTTGGTTCCAAAATCGTTAACCCTAATTCCTCTCTGTATATATTCTTTACCTTTTACTTTGAGAAGGAGGGAGAGTGAAAATTTTCGCAATTTTCAGTTGTCGTCAGTTTGGAATTCGTCCATAGAGCATTTAAGAACTATTAGTGATATACTCGAAATAAGAATTACGGATAGAAATTTTTGATTTGTTGTCGGTTTCTTTGATTAGCATTTGTGAAGGAAGCTTTGCTCGTGTTGGGGTCGGTCGTCTTTTGCTCATTGTCTCAACTCTCTCTCTCAAAAAGGTATACTTCTCCATTTTCTCTTATTAGCTCATTTGTGTGTTTTAGCTTTAGTGTACTGTTTAGAGTAGCTCTCTGCTTAAAGTTGCTTTGTTTTACTCAAATATCAACTTTCCTATATTAGTGTGGTTGAGGTTCATTCGATGATGAAATACACCTTTTTCTTTCCCTGTTTTGATTTGAGCATGATTCGACCATAGGTATGTGAAATGTTGAGATGCATCTTAACTTGTGATTCGATTGCGGGATCGTTTATGGCTCTCATGATGAGCTTTCTATTTTCTTCCTATAATATGTCAAGCGTACCCCATTAGTCAAAGAATGTGATTTTGTGTTTAAATCTTACCCCCTATGAGGTGTCCTGTTTATCTGAGAAGGTCTTTCCCCTCCCATTTGAGTTTAAGCTTCCCAAGAGTTCCCTTTCGTCCCCTTCCTGTAGCTGGCAATATGTGATGGTTTGACATAGGCTTAATTGATTTGTCTAGTTTTAGATTATGTTCTTCCATGTATTGATCTTAGCATTATAGCATGAAGATATGACTAGTCTCCAATCTTTTGTTTTGTTGTGTATCATCCGAAATTCCAAAGCGCCTATTTAAATTTATCATTTGAAAATCTGTTGCTATTTTGAATATTATGCCATTGAATGATCTAGTTAACTGAAATATGTCTTTTAGTTTCTTATTTTCATTTATGAGTGGTTTTACTTTGGTATTGTAAGTGTTTCATATTTGTTTGACTTGCTTTTTTGCTTAGATCGAGTCTTAGAAAGGAAAATCCCCATTGTTTTCATGCCTAATCTTGGCAATAAATAGTGACATATTGTGCTTTGGCTATTGCTTTATTCCAATTTAAAGAAAGTTTATTTTATTTTAAACATAGAAACATTGTTGCCTCTGCTTAGTTTCATCCTTTGTGTCGCTGAGTTTGTTTCTTCTTAATCACGCATCATTGATAGGTTGGGTCTTGCAATGCCATTTTCGTTTAATTTGGGTCTGAGCATAAAGGGTTTATAAATGAAATTCGATTAATTCTTTGTCTATCTGGGAAAGAATTTCATAAAGGAGAATTTCGAGATATTTGTTTAATGGGAGTATTTTAATAATGGATTAATTGCTCATTGTTTCTTCAAGTTTAATTGAGTATATTGATATGATGATACTGCCTAAAGCATTCCGCATGCACTTGCATTCAATATGATAGAGTGAGTAATATTGCTATTGTATTTTATTCCCAGAAATCACAAATCCACCCTCTTTTGCTTAAAATAATTTGATTTGCTACTATCTCCTACTTCTTATCCTTTAAGTAGGATAATATGGCACTATCGGAATTTGCTAAGAGAGTTAGTTTTATCTTTGGCACGAGACATATTATCAATACTACGATAGACTCTTTTTTCCTGTAAACACATCTAGTAAAAGTGTTAGTAACAAATAAATAAAAATGAATTAATCAAATAATAACTTAATTATAAAAATTCGTCTTATGAACATGAAAGACCTTGAAAATCGACAGTAATTTCTTCATCGGTCATTTCAACAATTTTAACAAACAAATTATATGAACTTAAACTAAAAATTTCTGTCTTTTAATATTGGGGAGGCCTCCAAAATGGACGGAGAGTATTTTCATTGGCACAATTTAACAAATATATAATATAAACTTAGTTAAATTTTCCATCTTTTAAAATGGGGATGCCTCCAAAATCGACGGAGAGTTTTCTTATTGGTCCTTGTAATGTATACAAACTATAAACAATAATATAAAATAAAACAACACATAGCTTATTGGATATTCTGGAAAGTGCATGAAATTGAACAAATGAATAAATGAGGTAACCAATAATAATAATACTAACAAAATACTAAAATCTTAATCTACTATTAGTAAGTACAAAAATAAAATATAAAATATTATAAATATCTATTCTAATCAACTTTTGGAGGAACAATCATATTGAAATAAAATCCTCCATATAGTGACCCAAAGGTCAATGGTCAACCAAGACAAAATCACAAAAAAAAATAAAGTAACAAGAAATAAATAAATAAATAATAACAACAAAACTTAACAGTAGCAAATTAATATCAGAAATAAAATCAAATAGAAGGCCCTAAAACAGTGAACAAAACTTTTTAAACAAGAAAATGAACAATGACTTTAAGAATTTATCAATAATAGAAATGACAATGACCAAAAACTGAACAAAATAAGTACAAAATAAAAAAATCAACTAACACTTTCAAAGCAGTAGCTAAAGGGGAAAAATAGGAAATAAAAAAAGAGTTACCAGTCTTTGTGTCCGACAGAGAAGCACGAAACTCACGGAGAAACTAATAAGTTTCATCGGATAATCGGAATTCACTAGACCTCAACAGAGTTGGGAGCAGGAAATGAAAAATATTGGTGACTGTTCTTGTTCATTATTGGCGGCGTCGGAGCTTGACCGGAAAACCCTAAAAGAATGAACAAAATCGTTAAGGGAAAGAAAGGTACTGGGAAATGGGGTTTTGGACCTGGTTTCGCCTGAGTTTGGAGCGGTAGTTGTTTGCCGGTTCATCGAGCTTCGAGCTCTGTCTGAAACACCTGCAAAAAAGGAAGAACAAATTATGAAAGGGAGAGAGAAGGGGATTGATTCGCTGTTGTTTGGAGCTTATAGCTTGCGCTGGAGATGGCTGAGCCTCGAGCTCGCCTTTAATGGCCGCATTGGTTTTTTCGTTGGTGGATTCCGATGTGCACTGTTGGTGGCGGCTGCTGGGTTTCTCGGAGGAAGGAAGTTGAGGGAATGATGCTCAGAGGTTGCTGGTGGTTTTAGGTGGTTTGAAAGATGGGATAACGGAGGCAGAGCTGGTTTCTGGTGGTTTTCGACTGAAATAGGAGCTCACTAATTTCGCCGGAAAATGGAGATATGAACACCAGCAAAACGAAAAAAAGTACGCAAAGGATAAAAAGTTTATTTGGTTGTTCGCTGAGAAATAGGACAAAACAAATGGGGTTCTTGGTGGTGGACTCGCAGGAATTTGGAGGAATTCCGATGAACTTGTCATCGAAAAATAATGAATAATAAAAAATCTAAAAGAAAAATAGCCCTAAAATCATCTTACCACCTTTCAAAACCTAATGGACCAACCTTTCTATAAATAGGAATTGTTATGAAATGGACCCAAATTATGGGCTTGAGGTTGTGGCCCGAAAAATCATTATTGATAAAATATTTGTTTGTTCAAATTGTATTCGTATTCGAATGAATTTTTAAACTGTATAGAATATCAAAATGAATATTAAAAATGTAACAAAGAAAAAAAATATATAAAAAATGTAATAAACGTAATTTATTACATGTAAAATAATGCAATTAACAGAAATAGTGATTCTATAAAAAAAATTGAACAAATATTTGAACGTCTGGCTATGAGTAAATAATTTAAACATAACAATCGATCAAAATCCTAATATTTTGAGAAAGAGTATGATTGTCAACAAATTTCATTAAAACTACAAAATATGTAATTTGAACTATTTAAAAAATAAAATACTCAAAATGTATTAATATTAAAACTATCAGACCGAAATTTGGTGTCAACAACTTGTCCCTTTGTCTGATTAGGATCGATGAAAGAGATCCTGATCAAACAAAGTTGACGAACCCAAATTTGGTTTGATAAACTTTCAACAAAAATGATACTTTCGCAGAGCTTTTGAGCAAGACTCCACGTCCCTCGACTGGCTAAAAATAATAAACAAAAGATAGAGAATGATTGTAAACTAAGAAAATTCACATACCTTTGATATTACTTGCAAATTTGCACAATCAAGGTGGTGTACCTTTTTAAAAGAAGGATGATGTGAATAACATGTCGCTTTGAACGAGGTGACAATTCAACGTCTCTTGGAAAGAAGGATGATGTGGATAACATGTCACTTTAAATGAGGTGACAACCCAGCGCGTCTCTTTGAAAGGAGGATGACCCAATTTGAACATAAAATGTCAATTTGACCGAGGTAACAACCCAACATGTCCCGTTAAAAGGCGGACGACCCAACTTGAACTTAACGTGTCACTTGAATGGAGGTGACAACCAATCGTTTCTCTTTGAGAGGTGGACGACCCCATTTGAACTTAACATGTCACTTTGAACGAGGTGACAACCCAACATGTCTCATTGAAGGCGGACAATCCAACTTGAACTTAACGTGTTACTTGAATGGAGGTGACAACCCATCATGTCTTTTTGAAAGGCGGACGACCCAACTTGAACTTAACATGCCATTTGAAGGGAGATGACAACTCAATCATAGCTCTTTGGAAGGCGGACGACCCAACTTGAAATTAACATGTCATTTGAACGGAAATAACAACCCAATCATGTCTCTTTGAAATGTGGACGACCCAACTTGAACTTAATATGTCATTTAAAAGGTGATGACAACCCAATCTTGTCTCTTTGAAAGGCGGACGACCCAACTTGAACTTAATATGTCATTTGAAGGGAGATGACAACCCAATCTTGTCTTTTTGAAAGGCGGACGACCCAACTTGAACATGTCATTTGAAGGGAGATGACAACTCAATCTTGTCTCATTGAAAGGTGGACTACTCAACTTGAACATAACATGTCATTTGAAGGGAGATGACAGCCCAATCCTGTCTCTTTGAAAGGCGGACGACCCAACTTGAACTTAATATGTCATTTGAAGGGAAATGACAACCCAATTGTGTCTCTTTGAAAGGCGGTCGATCCAACTTGAACATAACATATCATTTGAAGGGAGATGACAACCCAATCCTGTCTCTTTTAAAGACAAACGACCCAACTTGAACTTAATATGTCTTTTGAAGGAAGATGACAACCCAATCTTGTCTCTTTGAAAGGCGGACGACCCAACTTGAACTTAATATGTCATTTGAAGGGAGATGACAACCCAATCTTGTCTCTTTGAAAGGCGTACGACCCAACTTGAACATAACATGTCATTTGAAGGGAGATGACAATCCAATCTTGACCTTAACGTGCCTGATGACAACCCAATCTTGAACTTAATATGGATGGTGTATATCACAAAATCTGCAATAACATTGTAAGAAGCAAATATAATATAAAAGAAACATAAAATATGCAACCATAGACTAATATGGACAAGGTAATTAACTGATGGGGTAATTTGAACTTAATAAAAAATCAATTTAAAATCAAAAACAATAAAAAGTGTCATATTGAACGGCATGACAAAACATCTAAAATAAATCATCTTTTTGGGATAACAAATTAATTTTGAGAAGATATCATTTTGAAAGGTATGACGACCTAAATTAAAAAAAAATATCGTGTTGAAAGGTATGACTACCCAAATTTAAGAAAAATGTCATTTTGAAGAGTATGACAATCCAAAAATTAAGAAAAATGTCATTTTGAAGGATATGACGATCCAAAATAAAAAAGATGTCATTTTGAAGGATATGACGACCCAAAAATAAAAATATATCATTTTGAAAGGTATGACTAGCGAAAAATAAAAAAGATGTCATTTTGAAGGGTTATAAGTACCAAAAAATGCAATTTAAACTTTGAAATGACCCACAAAGTTATTTGGACGAATATTGGGCATAAATTTAAAATGATGTTAGTTTGAAAAGTATGACGACCCAAATTTAAAAGATGTCATTTGGATGGGTATGACTATCGAAAAATAAAAAGATGTCATTTTGAAGGGTATGACTATAAAAATGCAATTTAAACTTTGAAACGGTCCACAACATTTGTATGGATAAATATCAACAATAAACGGTCCACAAAGTTGGTATGGACAAATGTTGTAAAGTGGGTTTCAACCCATTTTTTATTTTATGAACAATGAAACATATTTTAACTTGGTTAGTGCCAACAATAGTATTGTACAAAAATTTCTCACAATTTTTCTCTTTCAACTAAAATTGACATCCAGGTAATTCATGTGGATTCAAGTGGTACCTCAAATGTACTTAGGTAACGACAAGATTTGTTCACCTTTCTTCAGGCAAAGAGTTTGAACTACACCTAACATCATATTTCAAGTGTCCTGACAAGAAAGAAATTTTCAATTTGCGCACATTTAAAGTGTTTTGGTTTGGGAGCATCTTTAAAAACACACTCACACTCAGAAATTGTGATACCATATGCTTGACCTTCATGTAAATCTACACAAATGTGAGAACATTTGAATTGAAATCATGTAGGGCTTGTTAATAGCTTATAATGTAGGTTTAGGGACGGGTAGGATAGTCATTTGGGATAAAAGTGACTTATTCCCTTCTTGAGCATTGCGCTAAATAGATGCTTTCAACATTTGTTACGCTTTTGGCGTTTGATTCTCCTTGTTGTCCCTTCCTTTTGCACTTTTGACTTCTTTGAAACTTTATTTTTCTGAGTTTTTCCCCTTTTGAATTGTCTCCTTTTTGTTTCGAGTATTTTTCTTCTTTTCTTGAAATTCTGTTTTCTTAAACTTGTGGGGAATTTTGAACTTTCCTTTTTTTCTTTCTTTTGAAGTCATTTTTGTTTTGTTGACTTTCAGAGACTTTGATAACTTTTGTCTTTGACAAATTTGAACTTTGAATCTTCTTTTGTAACTTGCACGTCTTTAATGCGCTCAAGAAAGTCAGGCCAAAAGAGGATTAGTGCGTATAAGCACTAAGAAAAGGTGTAGGCTAAAATGTGGTTGTCCAAAGAAAAGGCTTAAGGCTCAAAGTGAGACACACTAAGGATTAATGTCATTTGGTGGGCTTTGAAAGACTCAAACGGGTCAAAGAAGGCCTACAATCATTTTTCAAATCAAATATTACTCAAAATTTTGTCTCAATAACATTTAAGCCAAGTTCTAGATCAACAATGCAAAACAATTGAATTTAATTCAAAACTCAACACACAATGCACATGAAACAATGAATCTGGTTTTGCTCTAATCTTGAATGTATAGTGGAGAATTTTACAAGTGCAACAATAGTATGAATGAAAGGTACCAAAAAGAATCCATGGTTTAACAAGAAGTCAAACTTCTTTATCGTACAAATTATTTTTCACATTACACTTGAACTGTGTTGCCACCAAACAAGTCAAAAAATGATTTCAAAAATATAAACAGTACAAGAATAAAAAATAAAAAATACAAATCTTTTGAATAAAGAATACCGAACCCAATAAGGTCTACCTACGTATCTCATTGATAAGAATCAAGTTTGCGTAATTCTTCCAGATATGACATAAAAGTATTTTTTGAATAACAAATGAATTTTTTGAGGAAAAACTAAACAAAGTAAAGAACCAATGAGCCGCAATGAAGGGCGGGCAACCTAAATTTAACAAAAGATATTTTTTTAATATTTAAAGAAAATTAAGCAAGAATGAAAAATAAATGTTACGTTGAAGGGCGGACTATCCAAATTTAACAAAAAAATCTTTTTGATAATTAAACAAAAAGTAACCAAAAAAATATAAAATAAAAGAGTCACATTAAATGGCTGACTACCAAATTTAACAAAAAACTAACAAAAATAGAATTAACAATTAATGAATCACGTTGAAGGGTGGAGTACCTAAACTTAATATTTTTTTTTATTAACTAAAGAAAAAATAACAAAAGTAAAAAAAAAATAGAATTAGTCACACTGAAGGATGGACAACCTAGCTTTAAAAAGATGTCAATTAAAACAATATTTTTAGTGCTACATAAGATAAATAAAAATAAAAAATATGCAATGAATATGACATCATGTACTAAAATAAATGCAAAATATACAAACTAATTCGGAGTGAAGCTTAGTAAATTCTGGAGTCTTTGTACAACCTTGGTGAAATTTTTGAGGGAATTCCTTAAAAAATTTTGCCCTTGTTTCAGCTTCAACAAACCTCCAGTATTTAACAACTATCTCCATTGTAAAATTTTTGGAGACTTCCACAAAAATTTTGCCCAGTTTCTGTTTTAAAAATTTAGAAAGCTCACGGGAAAGATGATCGAGCCTTAATGGCGCCTACGTATCCCGTTGAAGAAGGAATCAAGTAAAACTAGTTAACAGATTGTAACTCGGATAGATAATGGACTGAGATTATGAATGTTCTAAAACTAGCCGACCAAGAGTGGTTTTGAATGACTGGAGACCCAAACGGACAACTTAAGCTGAAACTCACGACAACCATTGGACGTATGACAAACCGATAAGTTGTCGATCGTTCCAAAAAAGGGTTGAGTATAGAAAAGTCTAATCTGCGGTTCCACAAAATCGTTGAAAAATGTGAATGCAATGATAATATATAATAAATAATGAATGAATACTTAGTATAATATGCAAATAATAAACAAAATATATAAGATATAATGAATAACATAATAATGGAGTAGTATCCTCAATTTGAAAAAATGAACACATAATGGTTAGAACCTCTATATCCCCAGCGGAGTCGTCATTCTGTTGACATCCTTTGAATGGGAGCAACGTCACGATGACTCAATTAAAAAAGAACTAGTTAAAATAATTTTTAGAACGGATAAAACGGGGTTAAAAGGAAAAGGGAGTCGCGTCGCCACCTAATTTTAGAAAAACTAGGAAATCAATAAACAAATTAACTTAAAAGATAGTCTACGAAATCAATTGATCTAGCTAAGGGGTTTAAATTATTTCGAAGGGAAGTGGTTAGGCACCCCTCGAAATTCACCAGTGTGGTTCCCGACTGAGTTTATATTTTCAAATTGAGAAGAAAAATAAAATAATGTACAAATATAATAAACATGCAATATACACAATGAAAATAAAATAATAACATCGGCCTAAGGTTTGCCTAATATCGATATATACAAAATAATTAATTAATTAAAATATATAATTCGAACTCCTTTCAAATAGTTTCAAGAAAGCAAGTCTTGGGTACCTGTAAACACACTTAGTAAAAATGTTAATAACAAATAAATAAATATGAATAAAAAAGAATTAATCAAATAATAACTTAATTATAAAAATCCGTCTTATGAACATGAAAGATCTTGAAAATCGACGGTAATTTCTTCATCGTCCATTTAACAATTTTAACAAACAAATTATATGAACTTAAACTAAAAATTTCAGTCTTTTAATATTGGGGAGGCCTCCAAAACTGACGGAGAGTTTTCTCATTGGCCCAATTTAACAAATATATAATATAAACTTAATTAAAATTTTCGTCTTTTAAAATTAGGAGGCCTTCAAAACCGATGAAGAGTTTTCTCATTGTTCATTGTAGTGTATACAAACTATAAACAATAATATAAAATAAAACAACACATATCTTATTGGATATTCTGGAAAGTGCATGAAATTGAACAAATGAATAAATGAGGTAACCACTAATAATAATACTAACAAAATACTAAAATCTTAATCTATTATTAATAAGTACAAATTTTTAGAGGAACAATCATATTGAAATAAAATCCTCCATATAGTGACAAAAAGGTCAACGAGTCAACCAAGACAAAATCACAAAAAAAAAAAATTAAAGTCACAAGAAATAAATAAATAAATAATAACCACTAAACTTAACAGTAGAAAATTAATATCAGAAATAAAATCAAATAGAAGTCCCTAAAACACTGAACAAAACTTTTTTAACAAGAAAATGAACAATGACTTTAAGAATTTATAAAAAATAGAAATGACAATGACCAAAAATTGAACAAAATAAGTACAAAATGATAAAAATCAACTAACATTTTCAAAGTAGTGGCTAACGGGGAAAATGGGAAATAAAAAAAGTTACCAGCCTTTGTGTTCAACAGAGAAGCACGAAACTCACGGAGAAACTAATAAGTTTCATCGGATAATCGGAATTCACTAGACCTCAACAGAGATTTGACCAGGAAAGGAATTTGGTGACTGTTCTTGTTCATTGTTGGCGGGTCGGAGCTTGACCGGAAAAACCTAAAAGAATGAACAAACTCCTTAAGGGAAAGAAAGGTACTGGGCAGTGGGGTTTTGGATTTGGTTTCGCCTGAGTTGGGAGCGGTAGTTGTTTGCCGTATCATCGAGCTTCGAGCTCTACTGGAAACACCTGCAAAAAGAAAGAACAAATCGTGAAAGGGGAGAGAAGGGGAATGATTCGCTATTGTTTGGAGCTTATAGCTCGCACTGTACATGGCTGAGCCTCGAGCTCGCCTTTAATGGCCACTTTGGTTTTTTCGTCAGTGGATTTCGATGTGAACTGTTGGTGGCGGCTGCTGGGTTTCTTGGAGGAAGGAGGTTGAGGGAATGATGGTCAGAGGTTGCTGGTGGTTTTAGGTGGTCTTGAAGATGGGAAAATGGAGGCAGAGCTGGTTTCTGGTGGTTTTCGACTGAAATAGGCGCTCACTGATTTTGACGGAAAATGGAGATATGAACACCTGCAAAACAAACAAAAGAACACAAAGGAAAAAAGGGAAGGGAGCAGCTGACTGTTCGCTGAGAAATAGGACAAAACAAATGGGGTTCTTGGTGGTGGACTCCCAGGAATCCGGCGGAATTCCAGTGAACTTGTCATCGAAAAATAAAGAATAATAAAAAATCTAAAAGAAAAATATCCCTAAAATCCTTCCACCACCTTCCAAAACCTAATGGACCAACCTTTCTTTAAATAGGAATTGTTATGAAATGGGCCCAAACTATGGGCTTGAAGTTGTGGCCCCAAAAATCATTATTAACAGGAAATTTGTGTGTTCAAATTGTATTCGTATTTGAATGAATATTTAGACTGCGTTGAATATCAAAATGAATATTAACAATATAACAGAGAAAAAAATGAATATTAACAATATAACAGAGAAAAAAATGAATATAAAAAATGTAATAAACGTAATTACATGTAAAATAATGCAATTTAATAGAGATAGTGATTCTATAAAATAAAATGAACAAATATTTGAATGTCTGGCTTTGACAAAATAATTTAAACATAACAATCGATAAAAAATCCTAATATTTTGAGAAAGAGGATAATACTATTTAAAATAAAATACTCAAAATGTATTAATTTTAAAATTATCAGATTGAAATTTGGTGTCAATAGTAATTTGTCCTTGCTTTCTCTTCCCTTTGAATGACCCCCTCGTATTATTATCCAAACATAGGTGTTTGCCATTGTTAGGAGCAGAAATTGTCTAATTTATATTAATTTCCTTAATGCCAGTTTTCTAGTATCTTATTTATGCCATGAGAGTTTTTTTTTGCTAATTGATTTTTGAGCTTATAAAATGGTTTTAGTTTCTTAAGTAAATTAGTTATGACCATGTTGTCCTTTTCTTTGTGTTTTTTTTTTTTCTATTCCTTCGACTTTAAAATTTTTCCTAATATTCATGTAATCTGTAGTTTTATTTGGATGAATAATCGTGTATGAATTAGTCCGTTTTTAGACATATGTTAATCATCTTCTCTTTTGTTCTTTTTCTTGCATGAACCCTTTGAACGAGTCTATCGGACTCCTTCGTTATCTTCGTACAACTCATCTTGATCCAAAGAGGCTCAACTTGTTCCTCGATTCAGTAAATAAGAAGCTAAAATACAGGTTTTGGAGGTTAAACAAAGATGGAATTTGAATTTTCAAGCCCCTGAAATGCCTGAAAAGGACCCTATATACACTAATATATATCTTTATACAGTGATATACATTCTTAAATACAGTATACTGATTCAAAATACGTCAAAGAAGGTTGGAAAATGCAGAAACATGAAATTCAAGCTGAATCACAGACTTTAGGAGTGCAAAAACGGGCCATATACAGGGTGTACACTCAGATATACATTTGGTGAATATCTTGCCATTTGCAAGTACAAGGAAGCCCAAAGGCTTGAAAAATAGCCCATCACCTTTTCGGAATTTACATTTGAACTTCGAACATTTTTCAATTGATTTTATCTGTTTTAAATCGATTTTTCAAAACTTAGTCATTTTTACTTTACTTATATATTTCTGTAAAACAACAAGCACATAAGTAATGGCATGAAATGTTTGATTCCTGCATGATTGGAAACGGTTTTTAAAACAAATGAGTGTGATAAGTGCAGATATCATAAGTCTTCGTATAATTCACATATGATTGTTTGTCTATATGTTGATGATTTGTTAATCTTTGGCTCTAACATGAGTGTTATTGATGAAGCTAAAAATGTTCTTAGAAGCCATTTTGATATGAAAGATCTTGGTGAGACAAATTTTCTTCTTGGAATAAAAATAACAAGAACATATAAGGAAATTCTCCTTGACCAGTCACATTGTGTTGACAAAATTTTGAAAAAATATAACTTTCATGATTGCAAACATGTTGCTACTCCTTTTGATTCAAGTGCTCACTTATTTTTTGTTGAAAGTGAAAATGATGTGATAAATCAAAAGGAATATTCTAGTATAATCGGAAGTTGAGATATGTGACTGATTGCACTAGGCCTGATATTGTATATGCAGTAGAAGTACTTGGCAGGTTTACAAGCAAGCTAGGTAATGAAAATTGGCATGCTATAACAAGAGTTATGAAATATTTAATTGGAACGAAAAATTGTGGTTTGTTCTATAAAAAATATCCTGTTGTACTTGAAGGCTTTTGTGATGCAAATTGGAACATTATGTCAGGTGATTCTTGTTCTACCACTGGTTATGGCTTTACTTTGGGTGTTGTTGTTATTTGTTAGAGATCAAAAAAGCAAACTATAATTGTCAACTCTACTATGGAGGCTGAACTAATTGCTTTAGCTTCAGCTAGTGAGGAAGTGAATGGTTAAGAAATTATTGTTTCAAATTCCTTATTTTGAAAAACCATTCCTCCTATTTTAATTCATTGTGATAGCATCGCTGCAATTGGTAGAGTTCAAAACCGTTATTACAATGGTAAATCCAGACCTATAAGGAGGAAACACAGTAATGTAAGATCATATTTGACAAATGGTACCATTGATGTTGATTATGTCAAATCTTGTGATAATCTTGCAGATCCTCTTACTAAGGCCTTAACAAGAGAAAACGTCTGGAGCACATTGAGGAGGATGGGATTGAAGCCTATAAATCGTTGAGTCATATATGAGGAAACCTAACCTAGGACTAGAGATCCTATAACCAAGTTCAAAGGGAAAAACTAATCATATGCTGACTTGTTGTGAAAAATGCACTATCCTTATATTCCCTGCCTATTATGTGAGTGCAGTGTTTCCTATAGGTTGTGAAGTTGAGCTGATTAAACCCTTGATGAAAATTTGTAGCCCGTATGGGTGGAGTGTTAAGCTTACAGGAGCATTCTCAATAGAATTCACTTATGTGATGTGTGAAAGCAGATCGCTTCCTATGAGAATGGACTTATTCTCAAAAGCACTCATGAACTGGTATAGCACATGATCATAACTTGTTGACTTTAAAGCTCATGTCAACATCTTCATTATTATGTGTGAACAGTGATATTTTATTTTCCTTAAGCAGTCATAGTTAAAGTTTGAGAACACTACGACCGTGTAGTAAAAGTTATTGTTTCACTAAGTGGAGGTTCAATGCAGAGCACACCTTCATTATACATGATAGTCTTCCTTGAGCTGATATACTCTCTTGTCTAATATTAAAATGAGTGGGGAATTGTTGGTCAACATTTTAATATCATTAGTTTTGTATATAATTTGCTTGAAATGTATAGAGTCAAATTGATGCTTTGCTGTAAGTTGGCTGTTGATACTTTTGTATTAACTGTTAGTGCATTATCCATTAGGAGTTAGCGCAATATGACCGTTAAGTTTCATAACAATGCAAAATGCCATTGATGGCATTAGTGACTATTTGATGGTCACTCATAATTTCTCCATTATCTCATTCTTTACTTCTTCATAATTCTTAGTAACATATGTAACTTCTAAGGCCATTATCTTCACTATTTACTACACCATTATCTTCCTATCCGTTGCTAGGAAGATTTTTTGTAGTATAAATAGTGGTGGTCTTCATTTGGTGTGGTATACACAACACACAAGAAAATATAGAGTGCGTAAAGTGTTAGTTTAAAAAGAGAGTTCTTATTAATTGAAGGGAGGTGTTCTTTTTGTGGAACTTTGGACTCAACTCTTGTCCAGAGTTATTGAGTTATATTTTTTAAATGTTGTTGTATCCTGTAGTGGACAAATAAAAGAGGACTACTGCTAGACCGATGAAAACATTTGTTGTAGTGGACTTGAATCTTCTTAAAGAGAGCAAGATATCCGCGCCTCAGCCTAAAGAGATTTTTGTTTCTTCATTTCATTTTCAATTGTAATCTTATATTTTTTGTTATATTATAAGTTTTCACTAACAGTTAGCTATTTTTTTTTTTTATCAAAGATATTGACAATCTTTCTATTGACGAGTTGCAGGGCTCCTTGTTGGTTCATAAGCAGAATATAAATGTGCAAGAAAAGGATGAACTAGCATTGAAGGCAGTCTTTGTTGGGTATGTAGCAAGAATTGATGGGAAATAGAGGGAAGGAGAGGAATTTGAAAAAGTTTAGAACTTGAAAGGTTGTGAACTTGAAAAGTCCTCTAATGCTTTATTGAAAAAGGCAATACTCCCTCATCGGTAATGGAAATGAAAATAGGAGAGTTTAAATAAATAAACACTCCTTTAATTGTTAAAAGGGTTGGAAAGAGGGACCCCCCTCGTGCCGTCGTCATCGCTCGCTCGCTCGCTTCGGCATTGGCTTCGGCTTCGGCTTCGGCTTTGGCAAATGATCGATCGAGAGATAATTTTTTGGACAAAATTTATTTTAATTATTTATTAATTAATTTAAATGGCCAAAAATTATTTTCAATAAATTAGTTGATAACAGAATTTAACCGAAATGTTTAACCCGACCCGACTCGGATCCGCGCGAGTATCCCGTTTTAAATTCCGTTATATTCAAAATTCCCGCCATGACTGTTCTGAAAGGTTGCAACTTTCAGGAACAGTCAATACCATTTGAAATTTTGAAACCTGTCATTAATGGTCGTGTCAATTCTGAAAAGGTAGCAACCTTTCATAATATATTATTCTTGCCTATAAATACCATTCAGTCTTCAGAATATTTCCCAACGAATTTTCTGATCTTCCTTCTTCTTAAAAACACATATTTCTTCGTGTACTTTCCTGTTGTGGATTGATTCGCTGACAGTAGAGTTTTTGGTATCTATACTCTACTGATCATTTTACCCTGGGAGGTTATATTCCAAATCAAACCTCGGATACTAGAGGGGAATAATTTCCTTAAGGGGACACTGTGAATTCAGTGGACTTGATTTTCTTCCTGAATTTTTAAAAAGAGTATTCCAGATTCTAGTAAGTTTTACAGATTAAATTATTTTTTACAAATAAATTTCTGTTCATCTTATTTACTGGTTCTAAAAATCTCAATTACTTCGTGTTTCTGAATTATTTATTACAACCAGTAATTTCTGATTTTCTTGACACAGATTGACAACAATCTTAAGGAAATTATATAAATCTGTGTTTCTGGTGGAGACAAAAATCTTTGTGATTTTTATACTCCTTAAGTCTGCAATTATAATTTATTGCTTACTTATATTGTATCAATTTTGTTTATCAGAAATGGAAAATACTGGTGTTACAGTGGCTGTTGCTGCACCAACCCGAACTCTTGTATCACAAGCAGAGAAATCGGGTAAATTCACAGGTGTGAATTTCAAAGGATGGCAGCAACGAGTATTTTTCTGGCTTACCACTCTTGGTCTGCAGAAATTTACAAGTGAAGATACTCCACTACCTGGTGATGATATGCCAGACAGGGAAAAATTTATGATTGTTGAAGCATGGAAACAGTCAGACTTCCTATGTAAAGGTTACATTTTGAGTGCTTTAGAGGATGACTTATATAATGTCTATAGTGCAATAACAACTTCAAAAGAGTTGTGGAATGCACTTGAGAAGAAATATAAGACAGAAGATGCATGCTTGAAAAAATTTGTGGTCGCAAAGTTTTTAGACTATAAAATGGTAGATAGTAAAACTGTTGGATCACAAGTGCAGGAACTTCAACTTATTCTCCATGATCTGATTGCTGAAGATATGGTAGTAAATGAAGCTTTTCAAGTGGTTGCAATGATCGAGAAGTTGCCTCCTTCGTGGAATGATTTCAAGAATTATCTAAAGCACAAGCGTAAAGAAATGAATCTTGAAGATCTTGTGATTCGTCTCAAGATTGAGGAAGATAACAGAAATGCCGAAAAGAAGTCGCGTAAGAGTTCAACAATCATTGGAGTTAATATTGTTGAAGAAGCTCCTACCAAATACAAAAAGAGACAGAAGTCCAACCGGCAGAAGTCAGAACAGGCCAAGAAGAAATTCAAAGGAAACTGTTATAATTGTGGCAAGGCTGGTCATAGATCTTCTGATTGTCATGCTCCAAGAAAGGACAAAAACAAAGGCAAAGGCAAAAGTCAAGCAAACATCGTGGAAAACATGGAAGATGCAGATGACTTGTGTGCAATGATATCAGAATGTAACTTAGTTGGAAATCCCAAGGAGTGGTTTCTCGACTCAGGTGCTACTAGACATATTTGCTCTGCAAAAGAAGCCTTTGCAACGTACACTCCTGCTGAGTACGATGAAGATTTATTCATGGGAAACACAGCAACAGCAAGGATTGCAGGAACTGAGAAAGTAATGTTGAAAATGACATCCGGCAAAGTGTTGACTTTAAACAATGTTCTGCATGTCCCTACTATTAGGAAGACTTTAGTTTCTGCTGCGCTACTCGTTAAGAACGGGTTTAAGTGTGTCCTAGTTAGTGATAAAGCTGTAATAAGTAAGAATGAAATGTTTATAGGAAAGGGCTACCTCAATGAGGGTCTTTTCAAACTAAATGTAATGGTTATTGACAGTATTAATAAAAATTCTGCTTCTGTTTACTTAATGGAGTTAAGTGATTTATGGCATGCCCGTTTGGGACATGTAAATTACAAAGCCTTGCGAAAATTGGTTAATCTAGAAGTATTGCCTGATTTTAAATGCGATAAGTCGAAATGTGAATTTTGTGTGGAAAGTAAGTTTGTTAAACATCCTTACAAGTCTGTTGAAAGAAATTCTTAAACTTTAGACTTAATTCACACAGATATATGCGATATGAAGTCAACAACATCTCGTGGTGGGAAAAAGTATTTTATAACTTTTATTGATGACTGCACTCGATTTTGTTATGTATATTTGCTTAATAGTAAGGATGAAGCAATTGATGCATTTAAGCAATACAAAAATGAAGTGGAAAACCAATTGAATCTAAAGATAAAAATGATTCGGAGTGATAGGGGTGGAGAATATGAATCTCCTTTTGCAGAGATATGTTTGAAATATGGTATTATTTATCAAACTACTGCACCTTATACACCACAGTCAAATGGTTTGGCAGAACGGAAGAACAGAACATTAAAGAAAATGATGAATGCCTTAATGATCAATTCTGGTTCACCGCGAAATCTTTGGGGGGAAGCCATCCTTACAGCTAATAAAATACTCAATAGAGTACCCCATCGAAAAACACAATCAATTCCATATGAGTTGTTGAAAGGAAGAAAACCCAACTTGAAATATTTCAAAGTGTGGGGGTGTTTAGCCAAGGTAGAGGTTCCTTTACCTAAGAGGGTTAAAATTGGACCCAAAACAATAGATTGTGTCTTTATTGGGTATGCTGTGAATAGTAAAGTCTGTCGATTTTTGGTTCACAAATCTGATAATCCTGAGATTCATGTTAATACGATAATTGAATCAGATAATGTAGAGTTTTTTGAAAACATTTATCCGTATAAAACTGAAAGTGAGTCAACAAGTGAAAGACCTAAACGACAACGAGAAGAATCAATGGAAAATATTCTAACTAGTGAGGAACCTAGGCGAAGTACTCGACAACGAAAATCTGTTTCTTTCGGACCAGATTTTGTAGCACTATTGCTTGAAAATGAGCCTCAAACATTTAAAGCAGCTATGTCTTCGTCAGAGTCAACTTATCGAAAAGAAGCAGTCAATAGTGAGATTGAATCAATTTTAAGCAATCACACTTGGGAATTGACTGATCTTCCTCCAGGAAATAAACCTTTGGGATCAAAATGGATCTTTAAAAGGAAAATGAAACCCGATGGGACTATTGACAAATATAAGGCTAGACTGGTAGTCAAAGGGTACAGACAAAAGGAAGGTCTGGACTACTTTGACACATATTCTCCAGTAACAAGGATAGCATCAATTAGGATGTTAATAGCACTAGCAGCAGTGCATGATCTTAAAATCCACCAAATGGATGTAAAGACAGCCTTCTTAAATGGACAGTTAGAGGAAGAAATTTACATGGAACAACCTGAAAGGTTTATAGTTCCTGGTAAAGAAAAGAAAGTGTGCAGACTTGTGAAGTCACTTTATGGACTCAAGCAAGCACCCAAACAATGGCATGCTAAATTTGATCAAATAATGTTGGCAAATGGATTCAAGATTAACGAATGTGATAAATGTGTTTACATTAAAAATGTTATGAATCATGAAGTCATTGTTTGTTTGTATGTTGATGACATGTTAATAATGAGTAAAGAAATTGACGATATAAATGCTACTAAGCGCATGTTGTCCAGCAAGTTCGATATGAAAGACTTAGGAGTTGCTGATTTGATCTTAGGGGTCAGGATTATCAAAACTCCCCAGGGACTAGCATTATCTCAATCTCATTATATTGAAAAAGTATTGGATAATTTCAATTACTTGAATTTCAATGTAGTCAAAACTCCAATTGATTTAAGTTGTCCATTTAAAAAGAATGAAGGTCAAAGTGACTCTCAATTGGAATATGCCAGAGTGTTGGGAAGTTTGATGTATATTATGAATTGCACGCGACCAGATATAGCATGTGCTATTAGTAAACAGAGTCGGTACACTAGTAATCCGAATCAAACTCACTGGATGGCTATGAAACGTGTGTTGGGTTATCTAAAATGGACACAACATTATGCTTTGCATTATAATAAATATCCTGCTGTGATTGAAGGATATAGTGATGCAAATTGGATCACCGGGTCAAATGATGTAAAATCCACGAGTGGTTATGTATTCATACTTGGTGGAGGAGCTGTCTCTTGGAAATCTTCCAAACAGACATGTATTGCTCGCTCCACAATGAAATCTGAATTCATTGCTTTGGATAAGGCTGGTGAAGAAGCGGAATGGCTCCGGAATTTCCTAGAGGATATTCCATTCTGGCCCAAACCTGTTGGACCAATTTGCATACATTGCGATAGTCAAGCAGCAATAGGTAGGGCAGGGAGCGTTATGTACAACGGGAAGTCTCGTCATATACGACGTAGACATAACACCATAAGACAACTGCTTTCTTGTGGAATTATCACAATTGACTATGTAAAGTCAAGCGATAATGTGTCAGATCCACTAACGAAAGGCCTAGTGAGAGAGGCAGTTGAAAGATCATCTAAGGGAATGGGTTTACGACTTAGGACAAGTTAGCATGACGGTAACTCTATCTAGCAGACTGGAGATCCCTAGAGCTAGATTCAAGGAGAAAAAACTAAGTTGTGGCTGACGGTTCGATATTGTCAATTAACTCAATCCATTCTCATGATGAAGACAATGTTCAGGAAAAGGTTAAGACTTTAAGGCTTGTTAATGAGGTAATAAATCTTAAAGTTTTTAATGATTTGCTAAGTTTGGTAGATTTGACCAAATAGTGTATCTACGAGATAACACGGTTAGAAATCACCTATGTGAGTGTGAAGTGGAAGCCGCTTCAAAGAGAATTTTATGTCAAAAGCCTATTCTCTATACACTCATAAAACCAGGAGGTGTTCATGGCTGAAACGAACACAACCGTAAGAATCATAAACAGTAAAGGGTTAATTGTGTGACATATAGTTGTCTAGGTATACACCAAAGTTCGACGGTTCAAAGATATCACATCTACCGATTGACCGAGTATATCCGACATATGTTCACTACGGAAAGTCCAAGGGAAACCTACTTATCCAGAAGCAATTAATCCTTGCTTGTAAAGTACACAATTGTCCGTGCATTCCTATGTTATAACTATTCCCCATCAATGTGGGTGATTGTTGGGTATGTAGCAAGAATTGATGGGAAATAGAGGGAAGGAGAGGAATTTGAAAAAGTTTAGAACTTGAAAGTTTTGGAACTTGAAAAGTCCTCTAATGCTTTATTGAAAAAGGCAATAGTCCCTTATCGGTAATGAAAATGAAAATAGGAGAGTTTAAATAAATAAACACTCCTATTAATTGTTAAAAGGGTTGGAAAGAGGGATCCCCTCGTGCCGTCGTCGTCGTCGCTCGCTCGCTTCGGCTTCGGCTTTGGCTTTGTCTTTGGCTTTGGCAAATGATCGATCGAGATATATTTTTTTGGACAAAATTTATTTTAATAATTAATTAATTAATTTAAATGGCCAAAAATTATTTTCAATAAATTATTTGATAACAGAATTTAACCGAAATGTTTAACCCGACCCGACTCGGATCCGCGCGAGTGACCCGTTTTAAATTCCGTTATATTCAAAATTTCTCGCCATGATTGTTCTGAAAGGTTGCAACTTACAGGAACAGTCAATACCATTTGAAAGTTTGCAACCTTTCATTAATGGTCGTGTCAATTCTGAAAGGGTAGCCACCTTTCAGAATATATTATTCTTGCCTATAAATACCATTCAGTCTTCAGAATATTTCCCAACGAATTTTCTGATTTTCCTTCTTAAAAACACATATTTCTTCGTGTACTTTCCTGTTGTGGATTGAGTCGCTGACAGTAGAGTTTTTGGTATCTATACTCTACTGATTAAGATCATTTTACCCTGGGAGGTTATATTCCAAATCAAACCTCGGATACTAGAGGGGAATAATTTCCTTAAGGGGACACTGTGAATTCAGTGGACTTGATTTTCTTCCTGAATTTTTGAAAAGAGTATTCCAGATTCTAGTAAGTTTTACAGATTAAATTATTTTTTACAAATAAATTTCTGTTCATCTTATTTACTGGTTCTAAAAATCTCAGTTACTTTGTGTTTCTGAATTATTTATTACAACCAGTAATTTCTGATTTTCTTAACACAGATTGACAACAGTCTTGTCTTAAAAATTAACAAATTAGGGAAAGCCAAATTCGAAGGACTCGCACCATAAGAAGGGGAAGAGTTGTTCTAGCAATTCTCTCGAAAAGGAAAAGAGACGAGATAAGTCTCAAGTTAAATTCTATTGATGTTATCG